>PIJE02007911.1:5000-11551 GCA_002895965.2 Coryphaenoides rupestris | reverse complement strand
CACACACACACACACACACACACACACACACACACACACACACACTTCTGTTGACCACCCTCAAATCATCCAGTCATGGTGTCCTTTTATGAGAGATACAGACCAATGCCATTTTGCCCAATTATTTATCTATCTACCACAGAACCTTCTTTTGGTTCGTCTCAGTGGCCGCGCATTCAACATAACCCCCCCCCGCCCCCCCCCCCCCACACAACACACACACACACACACACACACACACATCGGGAGGTCCAACAGTGCGGCAAATCCGTCTCTACTTACTGAGAAAATATCACCACTCAATGAGCACTGCATCAATATTAATATTAATATTATATAAGTAAAAAAACATAAGACAACCAACGACTCCCAAAATCCCAGGGACATATTTCACCAAGATCATGTGATTGCCCAAGACCGTTAGATGAGCTACTTGCGCGGCGTTGTTCGTGGCGTTGGCGGTGCCGTTGGCGACAACCAACGACTCAAGTTCCCACTCAAGACCGGTGGCGGTGGCGGTGGCGTTGGCGAGCGCGCACGCACGCACACACACACACACGCACACACGCACACACACATATGCACGCACGCACACACACGCACACACGCACACGCACACACGCCTCGCAGGAAATTGCTCCCGCTGTGGCGCCGTGCTGTTTAATTACCTCCAAAGAGCTTTAAATCCACTGCACTGGAACCCCTTGTGTTATAAGTTTACCGCCTTTTTAGTCCCCCCCCTCACCCCCTCACCCCCCCCTCCCCCCACACACACACCCCACCCCTTAACCACGTTCCCGTTCCTTTTCCTTTCTCCGTTGTGTTAATTTATTAGCCCAGCGCGAAGCGGGTGGGTAATAGCCGTAGATAAAGCCACGGAGACTTCTGCCTTACCCCCCCCCCCCCCCGCCCTCCCCCACCCACAAACACACACACACACACACACACGCCTCCCTCCCTCCGTTCGTTCGTTCGTTCGTTCGTTCGTTTCACGCTTTAAGGAATTTGAAAGTGGGATCATTCTCGATGATCTCAAATGAGCCTTTAATGAAGCAGCCATCTGCTTTTTGGCGCAACCTCGCCGTGGCTCCAGACGACGGGGGGGTTCGTTGGCGGTGGTACAGGCGGATGCTATTTTTGGAAACCCCCAATTTACCTTTTCCCCTCCCGGTGTAGATTCACCCCCCAAAAACACGACGGGAAAGACTTTTTACCGGCGTAATACCGATATTCCGTAGCACATCCAACGACGACGACGCATCACCGTATAGAGCGCAGATACAACCCCACCCCCCCCAAACCCCCCCCCCCACCCCCCCACAACATAACTATAAAGGTACGGTTGGGGACACACACACACAAAGGAGGAGGGAAATCTGATCTTGGGATCTTGGGATTAGCTAACGGGAGAAAGAAAGTTGACAGCGGTGGAGCTATAGGGTCATTAAATCCTCAATTCGGGAAAAACCTTCTCCGTTGATTGTCCCCCCCCCCCCCCCCCCCCCCCCCCCCCCCCCCCCCCCCCCCCCCCCCCCCACACAAAAGAGAACCCGGTCGTTCTATTGACATGACAATGTAATGAAATGAGGTAACTCTCTCTCTCTCTCTCTCTCTCTCTCTCTCCTCTCTCTCTCTCTCTCTCTTCTCTCCTCTCTCTTCTCTGTCTCTCTCTCTCTCTCTCGTCCTCTTGTCTCCTCTCTCCTCTCTCCTTTCTCTCTCCTCTCTCCTCTCTCTCTCCCCTCTTTCTCCCCCCTATTTCCTCCTAGGACTTAGACTGTACATTTGTAAATGTGTTATTTTATTTTTATTATTCTACTGTTTATTTCTTTATTGTTTATTATTCTATTGCTATGCAACCTCTGGCACAAAAAGAATCCTTTGGGATTAATAAAGTTCTACAGTATCTCATCTTATCTTATCTTATCTTTCTCTCTCTCTCTTTCTCTCTCTCTCTCTCTCTCTCTCCCTCTCTCTCTCTCTCTCTCTCTCCCCCTCCCTCTCTCTCTCTCTCTCTCTCTCTCTCTCTCTCTCTCTCTCTCTCTCAGTAAAACCCTGAGTCGTGACAAACCGCCATGCCACATCGCGCCAACAAAGAACCATCGGGCGTGAGTGCAGTACGGGGCCGCCCTCGCCCTCGCTTTCGCCGGGGGGGGGGGGGGGGGGGGGGGGGGGGGGGGGGGCGGGGGGGGGGGGGGGGGGGGGGGGGGGGGGGTGGGGGGGGGGGGGGGGGGCCAAGTGGGGGATTTAGAGGGACCGTGGCTCCGGAGCGAAGGCGAGGGTTAAAATAGTCCCGCTCCGCGTAAAACCCGCCGACTGGCTGGCTGGCTGGCCGGCCGAGGACTGGATTTAAGTCTTTGGCCATTTTTCAAGTCGTGCAAACACACCGCACAACACACACGCACAACACACACGCACAAACACACACACGCACAACCACACACGCACAACACACACGCACTTCCCAAAGTCCACGACTCTCTGCCACTCACTGACTGACTGACTGACTGAGTGAGCGACGGAGTTACTGATTGCGTTAAATAAATGAAACACGTACACGCGGTGAAAGTCAGTCGGAAGTGTCTTCAGGAGGGGGATAATGACACCCAAAGGGAGGGAGGGAGGGAGGGGTTGGGTGGGGGGGAGGGGGTAGGATAACCTGGCAACCCATGGATGGCCGTGGTGTCCACTTATATTGATTACCCCCCCCGGCAGTAGCTGATAGGACCAGAGGACAGAACAAAAGGGGGGTGGGGGGGTGGGGGGGGGGAATAGTCTCAGCGGTGGGAGCGATTCCTCGGTCCGTCCCCGCTTAATGGACCCCACCGAATTAAAGAGATCTTAACAATCCTGGGCTAATTGTGGGATCACAATGAATTAACCTCGCTCCAATTCCAAAGGGTGCCGTTCGTTTCTGTGGCCGTTTCATTTCCAAAAACGCTTTCCATTAGCCGTGAAACATTTCAGGGACGGGATGAGCGGAGGGGACGGGCCGGGGGGGGGGGGGGGGGGGCTGGCAACAGAGAAAGACACACACTGCAAGCACTGACATACCGACACACACACACAACACACACCACACACACACACACGCACACACACACACACACACACAACGTCCCACCATTGAAAGGAAAACCAACTCGCGGTTGTTTATTAGCAGGTGAGGGCTCTTTTGTTATCAGTCGGGCCACCTTTGAAGCCGTCCTCGCCTTCTCTTGTCTTTTTATTGAGCTCTGGGCCGCCGGCACACATCATTGTGTCCCGGCAGATACACCTTCACAGCACACACACACACGCACACACACACACACACACACACACACACACACACACACACACACACACACCGGGCTGCTAATGAAAGACAGGACATGCTAGTAGGTGCGTTATTTATTTCCCCTTCCTCTCACGCTCCCGCCCCGCTTTAAAGACACACAAAACGCTTTCTTTTCCTTTTTTTTGTTTCACGGGTGCGCCGTGAAATGGGGAAAGAGGCAAATGCCCAAATTAAACTTTTGTTAATTGCATCTTGAGCCCCTTGGAATCCGAGTAAACTTGCGGAGGATCAGATTTTTTAACAAGCAAGTGGGGGGGGGGGGCTGGTCGTTGTTTAAACGTTGACAAAGAGCCAGATGATTTGTTGCCAAAGTGCCAAAAAGAAAAAAAAGGAAATAGACCACAAAGAATACACCGGAAAAAAAACTCTGCCGCAGAGGTTGAGGCGGTGCACACAATTGTTAAATATTCATCAAAAAAAAACGAGACGAGGCGACCGAGAACGAGCGCGTTGGCTAATAAATAAACAGGTCATCTGAGACTTTAAATAATGTTTTCCATCACTGTGCCTCTCTCTGTCCTCTCTCTCTCTCTCTCTCTCTCTCTCTCTGGATAAATATGATCATAAAAGTAAGTCCATTCAGAGCGAAAGTGAAATGGCTCAGAGATAAATCTCCTCGTCTCGACAATGTAATTGCGCTGCTTGTGTGTGTGTGTGTGTGTGTTGAGTGCGTTTTCTGTTTTTTTCTTCTTCTTCTTCATTTTTCTCCATCTTCCCCCTCTTCTGTTTTCTCTGTTCTGTCAACTTTGCTAAGCGGCGGCGGGGCGAAACACAGGGGCCCCCGCCGTCGTCCAATCACACGGCGGCACCGCGAGCAATCATCAGAGAGAAGGCCAATGATTCATCATCATCATCATTATCATCATCATCATTATCATCATCATCATCATCATCAGATCTGCATTCAAGAAAAGAAGAAAAGCCACCTTGGATTTAATGGACCCCACCCCCTCACCCCTCAACCTCAACGCAGACACACACACGCACACGCACACACACCACGACACACGCACACACACACATGCAGGCGACACACACACACGCACACACACACACACACACACGCACACACACACACACAGATAGAAGGCCAGAGGTAATATAAATCAAAGTTAGGTGTTGCTTGTCTGCAACATATGGTGGGAGGCAGAGAATTACGGCTGAGGACGGATATGGTAACAAACACAGAAATCCTATTGTGATTATGACAGCTATTGCGACTGTGATATGATTCACCATTAGTAGTGAGGAATGATCATTTTAGATTTTCTTACATCTGGAGATCAAAACATCTGTAGACCAGTCGGGCTTCTCTGCAGCAGGACAGTACTTAATGTTGTGGCCATTGTGCTAATATTTGGATGGAACTGTTCAGCCCTTGATGGAAGGAGGGATGAAAGGAGGAGAGAGTGCAGGAGGGAGGGATGAGGAGGAGGCGGCACAGTACAGAACAGATAGCAGAAGATGGAGGGATAGAGAGAGAGAGAGAGAGAGAGAGAGAGAGAGAGCGAGAGAGAGGCAGATGGAAAGGCAGGCAGGAGGTGAGAGAGTGAAATGAGAGAGACAGACATAGTGAGAGAGAGCGAGAGAGAGAGACAGAGAGAGAGAGAGAGAGACAGAGAGAGAGGGAGATAAGGAGACAGAGAGACATAGAGACATAGAGAGACAGAGAGAGACAGAGATAAGGAGACAGAGAGACTGAGATACATAGAGAGACAGAGATAAGGAGACAGAGAGACTGAGATACATAGAGAGACAGCGATAAGGAGACAGGGAGACTGAGATACATAGAGAGAGAGAGAGAGAGAGAGAGAGAGAGAGAGAGAGAGAGAGAGAGAGAGGGAGATAGGGAGACAGAGAGACATAGTGCGACAGAGAGCGAGCGCGAGAGCGAGGCGATAGAATCCGCCCGGAGCTGTGTGGCCACTTAGTGCAGATTTAGTGAGATGAGGAGGGAGTGTGATGAAGGCTCCACGCCACAGCAATGGAGCCACACACAGAACACACGGTTAGCTCCTTGTGACTGAGGCGGAGTGTGTGTGTGTGTGTGCGTGTGCGTGTGCGTGTGCGTGCGTGTGTGTGTGTGTGTGTGTGTGTGCCACCACCACGCCACAGACAAGGAATGCTAGCAACTAGGCACTTAGAGGCCCCGGGTAGGGAGTGAGGGTTTGGAACCTCGACTTCATGAGAACGAACGCCCTGGCATGAGGGTTACCCGCGAAGGCAACCCCCACGAGGACCCTGGGGAACCAAGATGGCGTCTCTCATCCCTGGAGCAATGCGTAGAGATGGTCTTTTGCGGGAAGGGGGGTTTACAACAGGCGCTATCTTTAAAAAAAAAAATGTTTATGCTTGAGGGAGGCGGAGTATCGTCGGTGTATCGATAAAAAACTAAATGCCGCTAAGTGCAACGGAAACAGAATCAGTGAATACATGGGAATATATGATGACGCATCAGAAATCACATGAGTGGAACCAACTCCTAATATTCTCATATTACACTTAGTGGAAAATTCCCAATTTTCCTGAAATTCTGTTTAAAATGTGCGATACGTTTGGATGCAAACGCACCTAATGAGGAGTTTCCATCACTCAGTTAGGTCTAGGAAGTGGTGTGTGTGTGTGTGTGGGTGTGTGTGTGAGCATGTGTGTGTGTGTGCGCGTAGTACCTGTGTGTGTGTGTGTATGTGTGTGTGTGTGTGTGTGTGTGTGTGTGTGTAAGGATGATGCCTCTCCAGGGAACTGTTACCGGTACTATCAGTGGAGCTGACGGGGGAGTATAGAAGAGAGAACTACCACGCACACATGATACACCGAGCGAGAGAGAGAGAGAGAGAGAGAGAGAGAGAGAGGGGAGTGTCAGGGAGATAGAGAGCGAGAGAGAGACAGATGGGGAGCGAGATAAAGCTAGAGAGAGATGAGGAGAGAGAGAGAGAGAGAGAGAGAGAGAGAGAGAGAGAGAGACAGAGAGAGAGACACAGCGAGGGATTGAGAGAGAGATATAAAGGTAGAGGTATCAGGAGAGAGCGAGAGAGAGAAGAGAGAGAGAGAGAGAGAGAGAGAGAGAGAGAGAGAGAGAGAGAGAGAGAGAGAGAGAGAGAAGATATGAGGAAGGGAGGGGAGGCAGAGAGAGAGAGAGGCAGAGAGAGAGAGGGGGAGTCAGGTGTGATAGAGAAGCCAGCCCATGGGACATTATGGAGCCAGATGGAATGCC
>PIJE02007910.1:10000-11552 GCA_002895965.2 Coryphaenoides rupestris | reverse complement strand
GCACGAGAATAAGCAGAGCACCAGAACACACTAGCACTAGCAGTAGCACTAGCACTAGCAATTAGCACTCGGACTAGCCCTAGCAGTAACACTATCACTAGCACCAGTAGTAACACTAGCACTAGCACTAGCAGTAACACTATCACTAGCACCAGCAGTAACACTAGCGCGAGATAAGTGCAGTTTGGACATCCATGCTCACGCAACTAAACGCTTGGTGTTTGATGCCTAAACCGATGTTGCCCCACTGTCTTATGATGTACTCATGCCCACACAAGCATTGGCAAGGTCGGATAAACGACAGTGCGGCGGCCTGAAGCGCTGTCCACTGGTGCTGCTTCTTCGTCTCGGGTTTGTCACAGATGCCCTAAACCGGATGCTTGCCCCACTGTCTTATGATGTACTCATGCCCACACAAGCATTGGTAAGGTCGGATAAACGTTTCCATGAAAGTTGTGAAGACCCATCACCTTTTACTGTTTAACCGCTTAGAAACACACAAGCGCCTATTGTGAAAATGAATTGTGAACTACTCTCGAATGCAATAACCCCCCAACTCCAAAACGGTAGGGAAGCAAGTAGAGGTGCACCAGCACAAGATACATACAGAGGGATCATTGGGGAATAGCGTCTTATGAGGTTATTGTGTGCGTGGCTGCAAAATGCGTTTGAGCGCGAGATAAGTGCAGTTTGGACATCCATGCCTCTCGCGACTAAACGCTTGGTGTTTGATGCCTAAACCGATGTTGCCCCCACTGTCTTATGATGTACTCATGCCCACACAAGCATTGGTAAGGTCGGATAAACGTTTCCATGAAAGTTGTGAAGACCCATCACCTTTTACTGTTTAACCGCTTAGAAACACACAAGCGCCTATTGTGAAAATGAATTGTGAACTACTCTCGAATGCAATAACCCCCCAACTCCAAAACGGTAGGGAAGCAAGTAGAGGTGCACCAGCACAAGATACATACAGAGGGATCATTGGGGCAATAGCGTCTTATGAGGTTATTGTGTGCGTGGCTGCAAAATGCGTTTGAGCGCGAGATAAGTGCAGTTTGGACATCCATGCCTCTCGCGACTAAACGCTTGGTGTTTGATGCCTAAACCGATGTTGCCCCACTGTCTTATGATGTACTCATGCCCACACAAGCATTGGTAAGGTCGGATTAAACGTTTTCCATGAAAGTTGTGAAGAACCCATCACCTTTTACTTCTTTAACGCGCTATATGATCAACCCTAACCCCCTAACCCTAACCCTCATCTCCTCTCCACTTCTCCTCTCCATCTCTCCTCCTCTCTATCTCTTCTCCTCTCCATCTCTCTCCTCTCTCACCCCCCTGCATCACGCCCACCCTTTGCCCACCCGTGTGTGTGTGTGTGTGTGTGTGTGTGTGTGTGTGTGTGCGTGTGTGTGTGTGTGTGTGCCTGCCTGTCAGTGGATCAGCCCATCAGTGGATGAAGCCCCCCTCTCTCTCTCTCTCTCTCTGGGTCCCATGGGGCCCTTGTGACTCTGCGTCGCTCTGTGTTTGCCCAATCATTTGGGGGCCG
>PIJE02007910.1:0-5000 GCA_002895965.2 Coryphaenoides rupestris | reverse complement strand
TAGAGTGGGGTTGGGGTTGATGTTGTGTTGCCCGGTAAACAATAGAAGAATAGGAGCGGCGGGATAATACGATGCATTATTTGATGCACTCATGTTGTTGTTGTCGTCGTCGTCGTCGTCGTCGTCGTCGTTGTTTTAAAGAACAAATATATAAAGTTGTGACGATTTTATCAGCCTGTTGTCCCTCTAAAGGGAACCTGCACTTTGCAAATATTTTTTTCTTCCTGCAGCCACGAATGTTGTTCAAAGTTCTTAGCGAGCAATGAGGTACGACAACAGATTCCGCTCGGTTGTCGGCGAGGCGGAGTGCAAGCATCATCATAATTTGCACTGACTCACTCACTCACTCACTCACTCACTCACTCACTCACTCACTGACTTACACAGCGCTTACTCACGACTCGATAGTTTTTGCTTTTAGCTTTTACTCGATAGTTGTGCTCTCTGTATCCAGGTGGTACTGAGCAGAATGTGATGGCCCATGTTGGCGGTCGTGTGCGCAAGTGTGTGTGTGTGTGTGTGTGTGTGTGTGTGTCTGAGCATGTGTGTGTGTGTGTGTGTGTCTGAGCATGTGTGTGTGTGTGTGTGTGAGTCTCAGAGTGTGTGTGGCTGGTGCAGCTTTGTGAGCCCCAGCCATGCATGGAGAGTTAGTTTAAAGGTGGTGCAGGGGCCACCTGACGGGCCGACCGGCCGACGTCCAGAGGGGGGGGCGAGGGGGGGGGGGGGGGGGGGGGGGGGGGGGGGGCGGGGGGAGGGGCCACCTCGGGGCCCCCCGGACCGGCACCTCAGCTGGGGTGCCGGTCAGCTCCCGGTCCCGGCCTGGACCCTGATTTATGGGACAGCGGGGATTACAATGTACCCAGCCGTGAGGACCACCCGTATGAAGGCACGGTGCCACACACACACACACACACATGCACGCATGCACACGCTCAGACACACACACACGCTCAGACACACACACACACACGCTCAGACACACACACAAGCACACAAAGCTCAGACACACACACACGCTCAGACACACACACACACACACACACACACACACACACACACAAGCTCAGACACACACACACAAGCTCAGACACACACACAAGCTAAGACACACACACACACACCTGCATGCTTCTGACATTATTAATGAGCAAGAGCAAGTGATGAAAGATCACATACTCTCATGCTTTTGCCATGGGGGGCTTAAACACACACTCTCACACACATACACACACACACACACACACACACACACGCACACACACACACACAGACACACGCACACACACGCACACACACACAGACACCACACACACACACACACACACATATATATTTTGCATGAATTCCTCCTCACGACACGCCCAGCTGACTGCAGCCAGGCAGGAGCCCGGAGCCTGGAGCCTAGAGCCTGGAGCCTAGAGCCTGGAGCCTAGAGCCTGGAGCCTAGAGCCTAGAGCCTAGAGCCTAGAGCCGGAGCCTAGAGCCTGGAGCCTAGCAGGCCTAGAGCCTGGAGCCTAGAGCCTGGAGCCTAGAGACTAGAGGACTAGAGACTAGAGCCTTGGAGCCTAGAGCCTGGAGCCTAGAGACTAGAGCCTGGAGCCTAGAGCCTGGAGCCTAGAGACTAGAGACTAGAGACTAGAGCCTGGAGCCTAGAGCCTGGAGCCTAGAGACTAGAGCCTGGAGCCTAGAGCCTGGAGTTTAGAGACTAGAGCCTAGAGTTGGAGCCTGGAGCCTGGGAGCCTAGAGACTAGAGCCTGGAGCCTAGAGACTAGAGTCTGGAGCCGGGGGCTTGAGCCGAGAGCCTAGAGCCTGGAGCCTGGAGACCGGAGCCTGAAGTCTAGAGCCTGGAGCCCGGAGCCTGGAGCCCAGAGCCCGGAGCCCGGAAGCCAGAGTCCAGAGCCCCCGGAACCCGGGAGCCCGGAGCCCCGGATCCTGGAGCAGGTTATGCGTACAGGCGGAGGGGTTGGGCCCTCAATGCCGAGAGGGAGGAGGAGGAGGAGGGGGAGAGAGAGAAACGACGACGAAGCTCCGCGCCACATTCCAGCGGCGTGACCTCAGCGCTGTCAGGGATCAACTCTTGACTCTCGTCTTTTGTTCTCTCGTGTTGCTAAGTGTTGCGTCATTTATAAACGCTCGCCGGTTGTCTAAACTAAGCCCCGCCGTCGACACACCTACGGCGTGGGGGCGGGGCAGAAAGCAGGCTCCGGCGACGTCGTTTGTCACAAAGAAATTTGACGCCGTGACCTCAAAGAAGCCATCGAAGTCTCCCGCACATCCTGCAGGCCTCACAGCCTCACGACAAACACACACACACACACACACATGCACGACACAAACGTAATAAAAAAGTCGACCAGGTTCTGTGTATACGTTTCCTTGAGGGGGCTGAACTCTTCTCTGCTCCCGGAAGCTTCCAGCGCGACGGCAAGATCGGACGCCGACGTCGGGCGCGATCCCTCGGCAAACAGCCGACCTCGTAAAAGAAGGACGCGTCGGCAAAACACTCGCCTGCCCTGAGCTAATAACTCGTGGAGAGACAAACAGAGAGATGCGCACGCACACACACACACACACACACATGCCACACACACACACAGGCGCACACACACAAACTGATTTATACACACACACACACACACACCACACACGCGCACAAGACACACACTCACTCAATGATGTCGGTTGACTCAAGACACCGGGTGAGATGACAACTATTGTAAAAGTACGGTTCCTGTGCTTAAGATGAACACAAAAAACAACAAGAACAAAACTACAAGAAAAGTTTTTTCTTGTAGTTTTGTTCTTTTGTTTTGCGGGACTGAGATCTGAACATGTGGTTAGGGTTAGGGTCAGGGTAGGGTCAGGGTTAGGCTTAGGGGAAGGTTTAGGGCTAGGTTTAGGGTTAGGGTTAGGTTTAGGGTCAGGGATTAGGGTCAGGGTTAGGGTCAGGGTCAGGTTTAGGTTAGGTTTAGGGGTCAGGTTAGGGTGGGTTAGGGTCAGGTCAGGGTCAGGTTAGTTTAGGGTTTGAGGGTCAGGTTAGGGTCAGGGTCAGTTAGGGTGAGGTTAGGGTCAGGTTCGGTTAGGGATAGGTTTAGGGTCAGTGATAGGTTCAGGTTAGCGGTCAGGTTAGGGTTAGGGTTAGGGGGGCAGAGTGGGGGGGGTCCAGGTCAGTTAGGTTTTAGGGTTAGTGTGTCAGTTCGGGTTAGGTCAGGTTGGGTCAGGTTAAGGTGTCAGGAGTCAGGGTTAGCTTACGGCGTATAGGGTTAGGTTAAAATAAATGCGGAACATCAGGATACGAAAGAAAAATAATCAAAGCCAAAACCGTTGAGAACCAAAGTCGGTTAAAGCAAGTTATAGGGTTAGGGTATTAGAAGATATCAAGGGAGTTAAGCGAGGTACAACCAGTGTCAGGTTTAGAGGCTCAGACCAAGGCGTCACGGTCAGGCGTCAGTTTAGGCGTCAGGGCAGGTATAGGGTCAGCGTCAGGGTTAGGGTTCAGGGTCAGGGTTAGTTATCCCCGGACAGCGGACAGTATGGCCGCTGTGCGCTGCGTCGATGTCTGTCACAAACAACCACGGAACGTACACAGCGAGACTGTAACTGTGGTTTTAGCTTCGTTCCCTCGTTCACTGCACCGTGAAAACAACACCACCCACACACCCACAACAACCACCAATGCGCGACAGAAGGAGTGTGTGTCCCGTGTGCGTGTGTCCGTGTTGTGTGTGTGTGTGTGTGTGTTGTGCTGTTTCGTTGTGTGGCTGTCTCATGTGTGTGCGACAGTCTGAACATCCATCACCAAACATACAACAACAGCCCAAACCGCAACTCAGGAACAGGGTGGCAGAGTTTAAGTCTTTGTTAGTGTGTGTGTGTGTGTGTGGGTGCTTGCCTGTGTGTGCCCTGCGTGTGTGTCGTGTGATTAGCCTGTGCCAACTGCTCTCGGTGTGTGTGTGTGTGTGTGTGCTGCTCAAGAATGCTCGGCTCGCCTCACGACGTCTGCCTTCGCACCCCAAGCGAACACCCCACTCCCCCAGAACGAGAAGGCGCGTTGTCAATCCACACTCAGTTAACGGCCCACACCGAACAGAACTACCTGCACGAAACCCAACCCAAACCACAAAAAACACAGAACACAAAAGCCACCGGGCGACGTCATCGAAGCCGGGCGAAACATTCGGAGCACCCAACCAACCGGATCGCGTAAATCCCGTTTCCCGCCGGACGAGGCTCTCTCCCGCCCTCGCCCGCGGCCGCTAGCGCTAAACATCAACTTCCACCCCGACAGCACTCCACACCACAACCCAGGTGACAGAATGCTCTCCACCACTCGACGCAATTCAAGCGGGGCACGACGCCACCTGCTCAATCTCCATGTATCACTACCGCCGACCGCAACAAAACCGACCAACCTAAACCACACCCAACCAAACCAATGCAAACTGCACAAACAAGCCCAACACCAGCTACAGACGCACACACCACACACACCACGCACACACTGCACACGTTCTGTATTACCAAATGAGCCAAACCTGCACGTGATAATAATGAAACATCCCTCCAGAAGCATAAACTCAAACTTAACTCAATCAAAGCCGTAACACCCCACCGAAAGCACTACATGAGACATCCACAAACTCATTATATCTCTAACCTTGCCGACCGGTGAGGATTTCAATATGAAACAAGATCCATGAGCAATGACAGATAACAGAATCGACCACTTTTTAAGTCCCGATTATAACAACGAGTTCGAACCAAAAGTTTATGTCGAAAACCCCTAACTTACGATTTATACATTATCGAATAGATGTCTAAATATGTAAGTCGTGTCATATATCCCAAACCGTAATAGAATTACTATAGTAGAAGCTACATATTGGGTTCCTCACCATAGCTGCCCAGGAGGATAGACAAGCCACCAAAACACGAGCAAGCACCAACACAACCCCCTCACCACCAAATCACGACACAGAACGACCCCACTGATCTCTCTC
>PIJE02007909.1:10000-11552 GCA_002895965.2 Coryphaenoides rupestris | reverse complement strand
CAGTGGCTCACATGTAGGATGTAAGAGATGGGAAATTGCATCGCGATAGAGCGGGAAAACAGAACTCCACTTCAGGAACCGCTCCGGAACCGCTCCACCTGCTTACATTCCTCTGCCTGCTTCTTACCATCTTCTGACCGGGTCTTGTTGTCTGCTTCATGTGGCCTCAGCACAGCACTCTTAGTCTTTGGAGTCCTGGAGAGGGACCTCCATTTTATCCCCCTTGTCCTGACTCTCTACTACTGGCAGGTCCTGTCTCCTTCCACCGCTTTTTCTCCAGAATCTATGGAAAATCCCCCCCACCCCCACCCGTTTCCATGTGTGGGTTGGAGATCCCTTTCCTGATTGGTGGTGACTGTGTGTGTATGTGTTTGTGTGCTTGCCGTGCGTGTGTGCGTGCGTCAAAGGATCAAAAGTCTCCATTTGGTCTTCCCCAGGGCTTTCAAGGTTCAATCAGCTCATTCACCTGTTGACACTTTCCGCCATTGACTCTTCTTTTTACCATCTATCCATCCATCCGTCCATGCCTCCGTCCGTCCGTCCGTCTATCTTTCCATCCGTCCCAATGACACGAGGACAGAAGCGCAAGTCCAGCTCCACTGTGCAGTTCATGGTGAGCATGCTACTGGATTAATACCGTTCTGACTCCCCTCCTCTCTCTCTCTGCAGAACCTCTTGTTGGCCCTGCTCCGTTTTCCACCTCTCCATGTCTTCTCCCCCCCCTCTCTTCTTCTCCCCTGCCGGTTAACAGCTTTTAAAAACAATTGACCTAATTCAGAACTTATGGCCACTAACCGATGTCCACTATGAACAACGCAAACCGATGTGGTTGTCCCGTTGATTTTATGTGAATTAATAATTCTGTCACCCTGAAGGACTCACGAAACATCTCCATCTAGTGTATGGAAATATCCCAATCCGTAAACTCAGACCCCAGTCTCACCGTAGACGCGGTGCCAAAGTGAAAGGGAAGGGGTTCGGGTTATGAATACAGGCGGCGGGTTTATGATTGACAGCTTGATTGAGCGAGCTCCCCAGCCGCCACGCCTTCCTTCCTGGTGTTTCCTTCTTACCCGCTTTATTGAGAGAGACAAGCAAGACTTCCACCTCCGCTCTTGTCCCCCTGTGACCAGAGCGCGCTCCTTTGTCCGTGCCAACAGTTATCCGCTCACTGGCATCTTTTATATTCTCCACTTCCTCCACTTCCTTCCCTTCTTTGTTGCCTTCCTTCCTTCCTTCTCCTTGCCTGGCGTCCACCTCCTCCTCACGCCCCCACCTGAGCCTCCAGTCACCCTTGTGTCGGAACGTTCTTTTATGTCGCTCAGCGTTTGCCTCCTCCTCTCCCTCCGATGAGAGCACCGCACACTGTGTACTGACTGACGACACCAGCGCGTGGACATCCAGACTTGCACTGATCTCTCGTGTGTGTGCGTGCGTGCGTGTGTGTGTGTGCCGTCTGCTTGTGGCGCTCCAGGCCTGTGGACGTCTCCTTGGACGGTTGACCCCGCCGACAGTGAACATATTGTCAGAGTACCCTTTGTTGGTCAAGGGG
>PIJE02007909.1:0-2500 GCA_002895965.2 Coryphaenoides rupestris | reverse complement strand
AAAATCCCCCCCACCCCCACCCGTTTCCATGTGTGGGTTGGAGATCCCTTTCCTGATTGGTGGTGACTGTGTGTGTATGTGTTTGTGTGCTTGCCGTGCGTGTGTGCGTGCGTCAAAGGATCAAAAGTCTCCATTTGGTCTTCCCCAGGGCTTTCAAGGTTCAATCAGCTCATTCACCTGTTGACACTTTCCGCCATTGACTCTTCTTTTTACCATCTATCCATCCATCCGTCCATGCCTCCGTCCGTCCGTCTGTCTATCTTTCCATCCGTCCGAATGACGCGAGGACAGAAGCGCAAGTCCAGCTCCACTGTGCAGTTCATGGTGAGCATGCTACTGGATTAATACCGTTCTGACTCCCCTCCTCTCTCTCTCTGCAGAACCTCTTGTTGGCCCTGCTCCGTTTTCCACCTCTCCATGTCTTCTCCCCCCCCTCTCTTCTTCTCCCCTGCCGGTTAACAGCTTTTAAAAACAATTGACCTAATTCAGAACTTATGGCCACTAACCGATGTCCACTATGAACAACGCAAACCGATGTGGTTGTCCCGTTGATTTTATGTGAATTAATAATTCTGTCACCCTGAAGGACTCACGAAACATCTCCATCTAGTGTATGGAAATATCCCAATCCGTAAACTTAGACCCCAGTCTCACCGTAGACGCGGTGCCAAAGTGAAAGGGAAGGGGTTCGGGTTATGAATACAGGCGGCGGGTTTATGATTGACAGCTTGATTGAGCGAGCTCCCCAGCCGCCGCCTTCCTTCCTGGTGTTTCCTTCTTACCCGCTTTATTGAGAGAGACAAGCAAGACTTCCACCTCCGCTCTTGTCCCCCTGTGACCAGAGCGCGCTCCTTTGTCCGTGCCAACAGTTATCCGCTCACTGGCATCTTTTATATTCTCCACTTCCTCCACTTCCTTCCCTTCTTCCTCGTTTCTTTGTTGCCTTCCTTCCTTCCTTCTCCTTGCCTGGCGTCCACCTCCTCCTCACGCCCCCACCTGAGCCTCCAGTCACCCTTGTGTCGGAACGTTCTTTTATGTCGCTCAGCGTTTGCCTCCTCCTCTCCCTCCGATGAGAGCACCGCACACTGTGTACTGACTGACGACACCAGCGCTTGGACATCCAGACTTGCACTGATCTCTCGTGTGTGTGCGTGCGTGCCATGCGTATGGGCGTGCGTGTGTGTGTGTGCCGTCTGCTTGTGGTGCTCCAGGCCTGTGGACGTCTCCTTGGACGGTTGACCCCGCCGACAGTGAACATATTGTCAGAGTACCCTTTGTTGGTCAAGGGGTCTTGGAATGCATCCTGCTGTGTTCTGTCCCGAGGCATTGGTGAGATTGCTGACGAGAGAGCGAGAGAGAGAGAGAGAGAGCGAGAGAAAGAGGAAAAAGGAAACGGGAAACAGGACCAGGACTGAAAAGAATATTTTCGTCTCATCAACGCCGTACAGTGTACAGTTGCGTATGTAAGTGTGTATCAGTGGTGTGTATGTGTAAAACATAATGTCAGTCAGCTTCCATCAGCGGTCATTCTGTGGTGGTTTTGCGTATTAATGAAGTCTGGGTGCTTGTGCTTCTTTCAATGTGTTTTACGTCCATGTTTTCTATTGTCTCTGGTCTGTCTTGTCTGTATTAATATCTCTGTGAGACACACACACACACACACGTCACTTCCTGAAGGGCCCATCCCTGAATCCAACCTTTATTTAACACACACACTATACCACCACCAGGCCATTATGGGACAGTGTTTTTTAATTCAGCTGTGGCCTTGGCCACGGTGGCCTATCGGGGCTCATCATGATATGATTCAGTGTGACAAGCATGTGCTGTCCATTTAAGATGTGATGTCTTTGGAAATGGAGAGTTAGTCAGTGACAATGTAAAGCCCTAATCCAGTATCCAGTCACATCCAGTAAAGTCCTTCCCGGTGTTATGAGTCACCCTGAGGGTTTGCTAATGGATACAAACCGTGGGGCGGTAGATTTAAATCAGCAGATACATTTGAGTCTTTTGATGTGCGGGCAGGAAAAACATCTGGAGTCTGGAATCGTTATGGAATTCCAACCTACCCCTATTGTTGACACTTAATTACTAACTACGGGAAGTGCAGGATACAGTGCAGGATACAGTTGCGTTGAGGTCCATGCACATTTTGATCAGACGACATGCTTTGATGGTTCATATTTAAAGGAGCCTTTGACAGTGCTCTGAACTTGATTAAGTTCAGCCAAACCGGCGTCCACCCAGTCCTAAATGAACACACGTCATGTTGACCTATCCCCCGTTACTGGAGACCCTGTCTGTCTTTAGCGCAGTTCTGGTTACAGTCCTTTAAGCTGAGGGCAATGTGGCGATGTCACACCCGCCTCATCACACACCTTGTGTTAACAGCCCCTCCTGCCCTGAGGGGCTGTTATCATGGAGTGTGTGTGAGGCCCACAACACCACGCCCGTCCCAGAAAACACACACACACACACACACACACACACACACACACAC
>PIJE02007908.1:7500-11552 GCA_002895965.2 Coryphaenoides rupestris | reverse complement strand
TCTTAGCTATCGTGCTGTTTACAGCAAGGAGGTTAACCTAGCAAGTACTTCAAACTACATTTTACTGTACCATCAATATATTGTTGTTTCAGTCTCTTCGGACAAATGTACTTTAAGTACTTACTACTGTAAGTCGCTTTGGACAACAAGTGTCTTCCAAATACCCTAACATGTAAATGTAATGTAAATGTTAAAGTAATGAATCTGCTTCCTTATCATTCCAGCCGTCCGTCCAACAGGTGAGCAGCCAGCCAGCAGACTCTGGTCTGAGACGCGGATCAAGAGATCTCCTGGTTCCGGTGCGGAGGGATTAGAACCCTCCGGTGTGGTCTGACCATCGCTCTGCGGTCCGGTGCCAGACAAATCACCCCCCCCCCCCCCTCACCCACCCACCCGACTCCTCCCTCTAACTCCTTAATGTGGTGTAGATAATGTGACAGAATTGACCGACGGACGTATCAATAATGCAGGGCTTTGTTTGTTTGGAGGCCACGCGTGAGTATTTAAATAGTATTGATAAGCTAAGCTGCCACTCTGTGTGTGGTATGTGTGGTGTGTGTGTGTGTGTGTAGCGTGTGTGTGTGTGTGTGTGTGTGTGTGTGTGGCTGCAACAATGTAGTATGCAGTCAGACCCACCCCCCCAACCCTTTCTGGTATTGATCCAAGAACGGGGCTTATAAGGTAGAACGGGTCTAGTGAAGTATTGATTAACCAGAACATCGTGGACTAAACTATAAACGGTAAATGTTGGCCGAAGAGAGAGAGAGAGGAGAGACAGAGAGAGAGAAAAAAAAGGGGGGAGAGAAGAATAGGGAAATAGAGAGAGAGCGAGAGAAGAAAAAAGAAAGAGAGAGAGAGGAGAGAAATAGGGAAATAGAGAGAGAGAGAGAGAGAGAGAGAGAGAGAGAGAGAGAGAGAGAGAGAGAGAGAGAGAGAGAGAGAGAGAGAAAAAAGGGGAGACAGAAATAGGGAAATAGAGAGAGAGAGAGAGAGAGAAAAAGAGAGAGGAAAGATGAAGAGAAAGTGGAATAGAGAGAGAGAGAGGTTGAAATGAAGAGTGAAAAGGACAAGGAGAAGATGGATAAATGAGACAAAATGAGAGTTAGACAAAGAAAAGAGAGAGAGAGAGAGAGAGAGAGAGAACGGGAGGGAGAGAGAGAGAGAACGGGAGGGAGAGAGAGGGGGAGACAATAGGTCCGTCTACCTATCGACCGCATCGCCGGGGGCAACGGCAGGAGTTGCTAAGTTGTTAACGAGCGCGTGGACAGCGGTGTGGGGCGTGCAGGAGCTCCATCAGGGAAATGGGAGGCGCGGGTTCCATTATGGCCCCAGGTGCATTGTGGGAAGAGGAGGACAGGGAAACTTTTGGTGAAATGAAAGCGGGGAGGGGGGGGGGGGGGGGGGGGGGGTCCTGGGGGGGATAGGGGAAGATGAATAGAAGAATAGAACAGAGAATTCATATTGTGCTTTATTTATTTAGCTCGTTATTTTAGATATGCGTAAGACACACACACACACACACACACACACACACACACACACACAAAGATATTAATGGCAGACCGGGATGACGTATGGATTGTGTATATTAAGCAGGTGACTAAACCACGATATTTGGTATTATTTAAATTCTGAATTAAACAATGTGTTCATTGCCCAGGTCGTGTATCAGCCACGTTTTGATTTGAAAACGTGAATTATCAGAAATATCAGACAATATTAAAATTCATTACCGTATGTATGGTCCGGTATGTCTCAATGTAAACTGGATATCAATCACTGAATTAAAAAAGAAAGTAATACAGGTACATTTATTTATTATTAGAATTTTTTTATTATTATTATTATCATTATTTTGAAATCACATGTATTTCTTAGGTGTCAGCTTGAGGTAACAGGCAGTGAACTAAGGGATGTAAGAGTCAGTTTTGCTGTTCTGTGGAGAGGATGGACGTGAAATGTGAGATATTGTGGATAAGCTCGACTACAGAGGACATCACACTGACCTGATATCAGAACACTAACGCTGGCAAATGATAACACCTTCAACAAAGTAGATCTTTTTTATTCTTATCCAATTTCTTATCTCTGACCTCAAAAAACAAACACGTATTTTGCGTGTTTTCAGGACATCGCCGGAATTATCAGGACTTAAACACGTGGCTGAAATGTCACGACTTTCGACTTTTCGTCCGTCTTTGCTGCGCGATACTTATTTTTTTTTTCCAAAGAAACCTTCGATGGTTAATCTGTTATGAGCGACGGCATTAATGAACAAGAAAAACATGTTTCCCCGGCCGCCCGCCCGCCCGCCCGCCCACAGTGACAGTTAGCGTGTAACAGTTAGCATGTTGCTGCACCGCTGCGTGCTACGTGCTACTTTACGACTTAGCTAGCGGGGATTGGTAGGGGGAGGTGGGGGGGGGGGGGGGGGGGGGGATTTAAGCGGGATTAGCACGATGCGGCCAAACCGACGAAAACACACCGATGGGCGGCCTTTCATCTGAACTATGACCTCAGGTTTTTTACGCACGACACACGATGAATTAATGAATGAAGTCGGTCAAGTGTGTATGTAACGTGCATACGGCCGCAGTCCAGGCGGGCGGAGATTGTCAATATTTTCTATCTGTTGACTGACTTTAAGTTGTGGTGTGTGTGTGTGTGTGTGTGAGGGTGTGTGGGTTGGGTGTGGGTGGAGATGGGGGGGGCGACGTGGGCGCTCCGTCTCAGCGCTTCGTCGCCCGAGAAAGTCCGACCGTATTTAACGGTGGAAAAAAAACGAGAAAAAAACGATGTCCGATAACGATAGCCCATAAACCGTTAATTTCCATCTCCTTTCATCTTCGAGTGTGTGAGTGTGTGTGTGTGTGTGTGTGTGTGTGTGTGTGTGTGTGTGTGTGTGTGTGTGTGTGTGTGTGTGTGTGTGTGTGTGTGTGTGCCCGCTGCAGGATCCAGTTCACGTTTGATTTCCAATATTGTAATATATATATATTCTAATATCCGTACTAATAGCTCAGCCTATTATAGCCTCTGATGTGTCTCCCTCCTCCCCGCGCTGATAAACAGCTTTCCGCAGCCCACAGTGTGTCTGTGGCAACAAGCAGACGAGCAAATAAATAAACAAGTAAATAAATAAACGGGGGGGGGGGGGGGGGGGGGGGGGGGGGGGGGAATAAATAGCCTCCGTAATAAGGTTAACTTTTTGGGGATATTGATATCGTATTTTCTCCCGGGTGCTGGGGGTGACGGGGGTGGGTGGAGGAGCGGGGCTAAATTAATGGTGGGCAGACATAATGCCATTGGTGTGCTTAGGAGTGTGTCCAATACTTGAAGTTAGAGCGTTAATGGCGTATTTGAAGGAATTTGATTTCCGACATCAAACGCCGGGCGACCCCGTGTTGGGGGTGGAGGGTCCTCCCCCCCAACCCCCAACCCCCCACCCCCACCGCCACCAAGACCTCGTCCCCCTCCACCACCCACCACCACCACCACCACCACCGCATCAGGGGACCCGAGACGGTTCTGAACTCCGGAGCGGAAAAGAGGAAGGAATCGTCTTTAGGATTGAGGGATGGATGGAAGGCAGGGCGGCGACGGAGGAAGAGTAGAAGAAGAATCAGAAGCAGAACGAGTTGGGCGGGGGGGTGGTGGATGGGTGGATGCGCGTTATACTCGGGGCCCAGAGGAGGCGGCGTGGCCAGTAAGTAAGGTTATTGGGAAATAATTAGCCTAGCGTCGGGAATCAGCGGGGATCGCCCGAGTCCTCTGGGGCGGGGAGAGAGAGACGCCCGCACCCCTGGCCTCGTTTCCACAGCTAATTAAGTTTGAGGAGAGCCTATTAATAAAGGTTTTTGAAAAAAAGAGAAAAGGAAAAGAAGAAAAAGAAAAGAACCACAACTAAAATGCAGAGGGAAGTTTTGGCGGTTTGGCGGGAACGAACGAGGTTCACGGATGGGTTCTCCGAGCGATGCAGGAAAACACTTTATATAGCAGAGGTGTGTGTGTGTGTGTGTGTTGGTGTGTGTGTTGTGTGCGTGTGGTGTGTGTGC
>PIJE02007908.1:0-2500 GCA_002895965.2 Coryphaenoides rupestris | reverse complement strand
TCCTTTTTTTTTTCTTTTTCCCATTTGCGTTAAATCCACTGGAATCCACAGTTGCTAGGAGACACGCCCCATGAGTTCCTCGGCGTCTGGAAGTTCTCACTGAGGTCTTCGATGTCATGAATCACAAATGCACACGCGGAGGAATGCGATCATGTAACTACAGAGAAGGGAGGTGGTGGTGGTGGTGGAGGGTGGAGAGGGTGGTGGCGGTGGTGGAGGGTGGCAGTGGAGGGAGTGGTGGTGGTGGTGGAGGGTGGAGAGGGTGGTGGTGGAGGGTGGAGGGGGTGGTGGTGGTGGCGGTGGTGGTGGTGGTGGTGGCGGTGGAGGGGGTGGTGGTGGTGGAGGGTGGTGGTGGATGTGTGAACTAAAATCTGCCATGGTGGAAATCCCAGGGCAGATGCCAGGAGGTTTATTGAAGGAGAAAATGGGGGTTTTCAATAACCCCCCTCACGCCCTCCCCCCTGCAGCCCCGTGTAGCCTCTAATCTTATTACTCTGAGGTTATGATTAAATACAAAATAGATCATATGCACTGACTAATGAAATTCGGACACTGTTCCTCAGTCAACTGTGGGCCATAAGATGTAGTTCATTCTGGCCATTCAGCCGACAGGTGGCGTCTGAAGGTAGATCCCGGGCGAGGTTAGACACACAGAGGTCATCTCTTGAGGGGACCAATAAAAGAGAGAGAGAGAGAGAGAGAGAGAGAGAGAGAGAGAGAGAGAGAGGGAGAGAGAGAGAGAGAGAGAGAGAGAGAGAGAAAAGAGAGAGAGAGAGGGATGGGAGAGAGAGAGAGGGGAGAGGGAAGGAAAGAGAGAAGGAGAACGAGAGGGAGTGACGGAGAGAGAGGTATAGGAAAGGACAGAGTTACAAGGCAGTGGGAGGAGGTAAAGGAGATAGATGTAAGGGTGAGAAAAAGAAGTAGAGAGGGAGGGAGAGAGAGAGAGAGGGTGAGAGGAGGGGTGAGGTACAGAACAAGAAGAGGAGGTACTAGTGCCTGGTTGAGAGAGGATGAGAGGATGAGAGAAACAACGAAAAAGACTTGAGACCTTATGAGAAGATGGAGGCATGGAGAGGAGGAAGAGGAGGAGGAGGAGGAGGAGGCGGTAGGGAGCAGCGCGGAGCCACCCAGGACCTTGTAAGAAGTTAAATGATATCAATTAAACACAGGACACCCAGGGATTATGGGTTAAGCTGTCCCCCGAGAGCAGGCCAGAGAGAGAGAAGAGAGAGAGAGAAGAGGTAGAGAGAGAAGAGAGAGAGGAGAGGAGAGAGAGAGAAGAGAGAGAGAGAGAGGAGAAGAGAGAAGAGGACAGAGAGAAGAGGTAGGAGAGAGAGAGGAGAGAGAGAGAGAGAGAGAGAAGAAGGAGAGAGAAGAGAGAGAGAGAGAGAGAGAGAGAGAGAGGGAGAGAGACAAGAGAGAGAGAGAGAGAGAGAGGAGAGGAGAGGAGAGGGGAGCGAGGGAGAGAGAGGGGAGAGAGAGAGGTAGAGAGAGGAGGAGGAGAGGAGAGAGGAGAGAGGAGGGGGGAGGGGGGTGGGAACGCTATGTCAGGAGGACACATCATGTAATGTCACATACATGGAAAGTAATCACACACATTACAAATATTTAACAAAATAAAAGCCCCCCCCCCCCACCACCCACCCCTTGACGGAAGGTATCAGGTAAATCCAAAGCTTTTCCCCTGTTTGTTAAACCGGCACGAATGTATAGCGGGTCTGCTGGCACAGTAGGGTAGGGAAGGGCAGGATATGGTATGGTAGGGTTCGGTAGTAGGGTAGGGTACGGTAGGGTAGGGTACGGTAGTGTAGGGTACGGTAGGGTACGGTAGGGTAGGGTAGGTAGGGAGGGTAGTGTGTGTGTGTGTGTGTGTGTGTGTGTCTGTGTGTGTGTGTGGTGTCTGTTGTGTGTGTGTGTGTGTAGCTGTGTGTGTGTGTGTGATGTGTGTGTGTGTGTGTGTGTAGTGGGTGGTCTGTGTGTGTGTGCGCGCAGTTAGCTAAGCGTGTGTGTGTGTGGGTGTGGTGTGTGTGTTGTGATTGTCTGCTGTCTGGTCCACCACAGGAAGCTGTTGCTTCTCTGGCCTCAGCTCTGAGCTCCAACCCCTCCCATCTGAGAGAGCTGGACCTGACTACAATCCACCCAGCGAGACTCAGGAGTGAAGCTGCTCCTGCTGGACTGGAGGATCCACGCTGGAGACTGGACACTCTCAGGTAGGAGAGGACAGCTCAGCATCCGGACAATGTCTCCTACAAGGATCCAAGCAGCCGCTAGATGGAGTGTCTTCAAACACAGCTGTAACTCATGTGTGTACAAAGTGATGATGCAGCACATTATGAATATCAATGTTTCCATGTTTAGAGACAACATCTCTCTTTGTTTCCCCCCAGTGTGGAGCAACGGTGGATGTGTGGAGGCTGAAACAGTTTTCATAAGTGTAAGGTGCTGTGTTCAGTTTTGATTCATCACAACACACACACAACACACAACACACAACACACCA
>PIJE02007907.1:0-11553 GCA_002895965.2 Coryphaenoides rupestris | reverse complement strand
ATGAGAATGATTGTATTTTGTGAGGTCTACAACCGGATGATAACTATGTGAGACCTTATAGTCCCTCCTGTTAAATCAAAAACACTAATATTAGTATCCAGACCATATAGGCCTATGTCATTTTAATCAGAGAAGGGAACAAAGAGACAAATGGAGTGCAATCATGCAATGTTGAAGGAATAAGATGTATTCCTAAAAGACATGACAAAAAAAACCGTGTTGTCTATAAAATATAAATATTCACTCACCTGGTATGGTCAGTGGTGGTGTTTATCCACTGCCTACCAAAGACGTGGTAGGCTTGAAGCTTGTTCACTCCCCTCAGCCACATCAACCTCTTGAAACCTAACCCTGCGAGGGCGAGGGTTTTGCTCCAGTGGCTGCTGTTCACTCTCCATGTCTACACCATCCTCTTGAAACGTATCCCAGCAATGGCGACGAGGGTTCTGCTCCAGTGACTGCTGTTCACTCTCCTTGGCCACCTCTTGAAACCTAACCCTTCCATTGCGATGCAGGAACTGGTGCAGTGGCTTGGCCCCAGTTGGTGGACTAATTGCCAGGGAGGCCCGCAAATTGTTTGTTCTGTTCATTGTTGTCCGATTCTCTCTTCTCTGTAATTCTGTAATAAAACTAATAAAAATTATTCTTTGTAATGGGGTAGTCTTCACCAGAGTATATGTGCACTTAGATTAGACAAATCAAAGACAGTATCTATGTAAATATATACTTTATACATTACATATTTAGCATGTAAATGCATGATACCGTTTATTTAAAAAAGAATATATATCCATGTAAATTAAAATCATTTTAAATATTATAATTATTATAATAATACATTATTTTGAGTTGCTATGTATGTGTTTTATGAACAATGTTGCGTATATGTACATATTCTGTCATCATTTCATTGTATTCCTTACTGTATTTGTTTTGTACTAATGCTTTGTCTGTTTTTCTCCTTCGGTTTATTAATAACATTACTCATCATCATCATATTATTATTATTATTATTATTATAATTTGGATTATTATTGAGAAGAGCGTTTGTGACAGAAGAAGATTCAGTGTAATTAAGTACTCGAAATCTAAATCTAATGTCTGTCAGCGCTTTTCACACTTGAATAAGTTAACCCAGGGTTAACTTTAACCCAGGGTTATAATAGCCCTGGGTTAATTTATCTCACGTTTCACAGTAGTTTTCTTTAACCCTGGGTTAACAATTGACCCCGGGTATTAGTGTTCAGCGTTACACACTGTGAGCTTGTAGACCCCGGGTTAACGTTCTCATTTGCATATTTACTGGGTTATCGAAAATGATTGGACCGGCCCAGCACGTGACCTTTGTTTACGTTTTAGCCGGCTTAACTGTCAAAATGGCAGCCTTATAATCTTTCTAAGTGTATCTTTTAGTTGGCCAGGTGTGCGGTGGTATCCTGCCTCTGTTAACTTAACTGCCAGTTCACGAAATACTGTTCCTCACAGTACCATCCAGCTTATCCTGTACTGACTGTTCTGACCATAGTTGTAGAAATAACTTTGTCTCGTCATTACTCCAGTTTGTTCGTTTACCATCTTTGGACATTTTCGCTTTCGATTTTTCGCTATTTGCTAGCTGGCTAGTATCTTCGGACAGTTTACTTTCCACCGGCTCAGATGGTCAAGATAGCCTTCACAGATGCGGGTGTGATTAGCACATTAATATTTAAATGAGGTGAGGTTGCGGTCTGTGGTTGGATGGATAGTCGATGTTATGTTCCAACCCCACAATGTTTCACACTATTGTTCCTGGCACCGCATTTCGGGGATAGCACGGCAAAATCAGTGCTAACCCTGCTTCGTAGCAGGGTTTGTTAACCCAGGGTCAAAAATGCAAGTGTGAAACACTGCTTAGCCCGGGGTTAAATGCGGGGTTAAATGCATCCTTAACCCGGGGTTAAGTGTAGTGTGAAAAGCATATTAGTAAAACATGTATTTGTACAACCTTGTTTAGGAAAACCTGTCTTTGTAAAACCACAATTCAAAACGATTAGTAATTTACCCCATGCTGTTTTCTACACAGGGACGGCACAGGGACAGGCGCGACCGTTAAAGGCACGAGCGTTAAAGAAGAACAATTTGCACGTTACTCGTTTTCTTTAGAGTTTTAGCGACTATTTATTCCGACTATTCGACAATTTCTTTGATTCAATGAAGATTTAAATGTCGCATTAGTGTCCAATTACTATATTAGTTGCCGCAATAACAAATTAATTGTCAATGAAGACACGCTTGACTCTACCTCACGACTTACCTCTTCAAGGTGTGGAATCCAAATGGACAAGTTAGAAATCCAACAGCTTTTTACACACACACCGTGAGGGAGGGGGATGAATGACGTTGTTACCAAACCCTAGCTGGCAGGTTCCCGAACCGTATTAAGAGGACCTCCGAAGACCGTTAGCTTCTGGAGCTAGGTTTAGCTCGTTATGGCAACAACACATGAAAACGGGACCTCGTCTGCGTTGAAGAACAGCACTTTATTTTCAGCACTACAGAAATGATACACAGCCTCTCTTGGTGCTTTGTGCCTCCTCTCTCATAGAGGAAAATAACATAGAACTATGACAGTCTCGGAACCTACTGTCACTGTGGCTGCCTGTATACACGTGTATTCCGCGCACACACCCGTGGCGCATCTCTCTGACGTCACACACACTCCTACATCACACACACACACACACACATACAGGCTCAGACTGTAACAACGTCATCATGTGGCGGTTGGGTGTGTGCGCGTGCCGTCGCTTGCTGCGCTCCTGTCATTCACATTGATTGAAAATTAATAAGCCGATTTTATCAGGTGTAAAATGTAAATGTCATAATAGTTAATCGTGAAGCAAAACACTTGAGTAATTATGTTTTTGTTTTCATGTCGCCAGTCTCGTCAGGAACATAGAGATATATAGGCTCAATTTCTTATGAAAGGTTTTAACATTTACGTGTTTCTACAGTTTTATTAAGTCGTTAGACTTGCTACTTCCTAGCTTTTTTCTTCATGATGTTAGACACGGAGTAGTCTAATTGAAGTGTCTGTGTATGTATGTATGTATGTATGTATGTATGTATGTATGTATGTATGTGTGTGTGTGTGTGCGCGTGTCACATTCACAGCCAATGTGTTTATTAAATTGTTAAGTAATGATAAGTATTAGGCAACAATAGTACTATGTGCATCTGGAAAAGAAAAGAAAAAATAAACATTGTAGTTATGTGCATGGTCTAAGGGTTTTTATTTTAATGTCGCCAATTTACGCAATAAGACATTATATATAAATATATATAATAGGTCTATATATTACTATTGAAGGTATTTTCAGACTAGGTAGGCAACTTTTCAGTGCTTAACGAAGGAAGCATCAAACTCATACGTATAAATAAACAACTTGCGGGTTTCACAATGACACACAAAATGTGGAGTAATAATATTAATATGAATATTAACATTAATATTAATAATAATGCATTATAGAGCATATACACATACGGTAATTACATTTAGGGGCAAGAGGCCAGAGGGGATGGGTTTCAAACCCTGATTGGGCAAGTGTGTGTGTGTGCGTGTGCGTGTGTGTCCGTGGGGGTGTGTGTGTGTGTGTGTGTCCAGGGTGTGTGTGTCCGTGGGGGTGTGTGTGTGTGTGTCTGTCCAGGGTGTGTGTGTCCGTGGGGGTGTGTGGTCTTGTGTGCAGGAGAAATGTGAGAAGAAAATAAAAGCTAGAGGATTGATCTTGATTCAGCCTGGTAGGGTTCTGTCTATGATATGTTGTTTTGTCCTCAACACTTTGTCGTGGCTGATTTCTGTGGGGTCATCCCAAAACAAACCACACAATGATTCCTCCTCCCTTTTCTCAGGCATTCTCCCCGGCCTGCCTCATGTGAGTGTGTGTGTGTGGGGTCATTGGATGTATTCCATGTAAAGGGGATATAGTATGCCACCAGGTGTGAGTGTGATTAGCCATTGCAAGCTGTTTCACAATTGCCATGTGACTACCGTCTAAGTGACATCACAAGTGGGAATGTCCACCTCGATGTATGATTACTAGATCAGTCTACCAGCCTACCCAGTGAACTGTACCAACAGGTAAACAGATCTAGTCAGCATACATCGAGATGGACATTCCCACTTGTGATGGTTGCAAATTGTGAAACGGCTTGCAATGGCTAATCACACTCACACCTGGTGGTAAATAATACTTTAAAAAAGTATTATTTTTCAGTTGCCAATTAACTCTACCTACGTGGGTCTCTACCCACGTGGCCACCGCAGCACAATCAAGACTAATAAGAGTTAACATCATAGACGCCATTCACAGGCTTTGCAGCCACCTGCACAAGTAATACTGTGGTCATAATCTGCCCTCCAGCTCTCTGCGTCGGTTGGACCTCATAATGGGCCTTTGATCACTCAGCTGTAGTGATTGTATTGCTCGCACTCAGCGCATTGTATTTTGTATAAATAGACAAATAGAGATAAAGATATATAGATATTTATTCATACTATCTATATATACAGTATATTAAGCCCACAGGGTGAGAGCAACAACAAAAATGGGAGAAAATGTGGAGTAGTGTTTATTACTTATGATGTTTGTATTTTCTTTTGGTTCTGTTTTGGTGTTGTGTTGTTTCTGTCTCCCCCTTCTGTTGTCACTGTGCTGCTCTCCTAATCCCAGATGTGCGTAACTTGGTTCCTGTCAATCATCACCACCTGATCCATATCAGCAATCAACCAGTCCCACCCGAAGGAATTGTCCCCTTTGTCTTCAGTTGAGGAGATTCTCAGATTCTGTTGGAGAGCTGTGGCAGGGCTCTGGTTTTTGGTTGAGTTCACCGTTAATGTTTTGTTAGTTATGTGAAGCTTTTGTGTAGGGATGCACCGATACCGATACCAGTATTCGGTATCGGTCCGATACTGTGCTCATGTACTCGTACTCGTACTCGTTAAACTACTCCGATACAACCGCACCGATACCACTTTGGCAACGCAACGTTAACCTTGTAATATTCTTAGCCAAGGAATATTGAAATAAAGAGATGCAACCGAGTTGTCGTTTATGGATGTTTAAGAACCGCGAATTAACGGCGCCCCCCCCCCATCAGAACCGCGAATTAACGGAGCACCCCCCCATCAGAACCGCGAATTAACGGAGCACCCCCCCCCATCAGAACCGTGAATTAACGGAGCCCCCCCCCATCAGAACCGTGAATTAACGGAGCACCCCCCCATCAGAACCGAATTAACGGAGCACCCCCCCATCAGAACCGTGAATTAACGGAGCACCCCCCATCAGAACCGCGAATTAACGGAGCACCCCCCCCCCATCAGAACCGCGAATTAACGGAGCACCCCCCCAAAAAATAACATGTTTTCAAAGTCATTAGAACTGTAATGGTTTTATTAAGTACTCGTATCGGTATTCGGTATCGGCAAGTACCCAAATGTAAGTACTTGTACTTGTACTCGGTCTGAAAAAAAGTGGTATCGGTGCATCCCTACTTTTGTGTTTGGTATTTTGTTATGTATTTACTATTTATGTACAAGTTTATATCCAAGTTTAAACAATTGAACAGAAGAAAACTCCTTCCACCTCGCCACAACATCAGCACCCGGGAAGCATTATGAACGGCCAGGAGGGGGAGACAAATACATACCTTAAGCCGGTTACCCATGATCCGCTGTGCGCTGACTGCCATTGTTTCTCTAGGAGAGAGCGCTGCTGCCTGACCGCGCGGCAGCGCACCGCTCAAATTTGCCACCGTGTGCTGCGCTGAAAGTTCAAATGTTTGAACTTGACTTTGTTTGCTGCTAAACCTTTCAAAGCACAACCAATGAGATAACAGCTGTATGGGACGCAGCCAGAAGCGACAAAAGCAGGGGGAGATCGTGGGAGAAAGCCGTATCCTCTGTGTTTCAGAGTCCGCTGACCTCTACCACACAACATTAAACACCTACCATGTGCAGCGGCGGGAGTGTACGGCTAGCCTGGAAATCCAGAGTTCTCGCGAGAGCACAATTAGAATTTGCTCAGCGAGTCACTCTGGTAACGAGTAACATGCTCATTAGCAATTCCTGTTGTTCCGAACGTAAACCAATCACATCGGTGTATCTGATATAGGCGGGCCAGAAGCAGGCTAAACAGATGACGACATCGCTGCGACGGAATCAGTCAGTAAACATTGCAAGATGGCGATCGAAAATGTTGACTGAGTATCTGTACAAACCAACTATTCTCATATTCTGCTTGCAAAAACGGCAAAAGTCGTTTAGTGGCTCCATTTCCATTAGGCTACATCAGGCCTGGCCAACCCGCGGCTCCCGAGCCGCATGCGGCTCTTTGTCTGGTTTCATGGCTCTTACGTTCATATTGAATTTTGTGTTTTTTTATGGCTGTCAAAGTTAACGCGTTATCACAGATGTTGCGCCAAGGATGCGCAATGACGCTACCGTGAGGCGCGCGACGGGCTCCGAGTCAGCGTCTCTGGGGGGGTCCGTTAATTCGCGGTTCTGATGGGGGGGGTCCGTTAATTCGCGGTTCTGATGGGGGGGGTGCTCCGTTAATTCGGAGCACCCCCCGAATTAACTAGATAAGACTAAGAAATATTATTGGTGTGTGTGAGAGGAAGAGATGGGGAGATGTTCATGTGTGTATGATGTGGCTCTTTGCAGTAACACAGTAAAAAAATTGGCTCTTCGTCTCTGACTGGTTGGCCACCCCTGGGCTACATTTACGTCTCTCTGTCAAACTATTCTCCAAAACAAACTCGTTTCCGTCGCTCTGGATACGTCACCCCGTGTAGTCTTCTGATTGGTCGTAGTGTTATCCAATTGCGTGCAGTGATATTTTCAAACGCATGCTTGGTGCCGCCCCTCGAGTTGGGCCATTTTCATTACTCATTACCAGACCTACAGCTTTCTAGATGTGGGTCTGGATTTCCAGGCTATGCAGCGGTGGGAGTGTACGGCACCTGTGGCACTAAATGAACTGCAGTAGTCAGCATGAGCGGTTCTAGGGCCAGTGCCCCAGTAACACTGAGCTTGGACACCCTTGTGGCCCTGAATGAAGTCATAATGATAAAGTTAAAGATTTTTTTTCAAAGCTAACAGGAATGCGTTTTATTTTGCTTTCATTAGTGTAATCGAATAAAAAATTGAAACCAAGTTACTGAAACACATACCAATCATGTGATTTAATGTTGGGGTTCTTTAGTGCGCCAATACTTTACAGTATATACTGAACTAAATATGTTGAAAGCTTGAACACTGCTTTTGTCTCTTTTGTCCTGGGTCGAATGTGCCCCTCTGACGAAGTAAATGGTCCCAGCCACCTCTGCCAGTAGGCCCATCTTAACATCTTTAAATACGGTCTCCTGTGACATACCACTTGTACAGTCGTCTGCTTGCCCTAGAAATGTTCATTTCAGTAAAGGTTATTCATTTGTACAGGCATCAATATGAAATGTTCAGTTCATTAAAATGTATTTATTTGTACAGGCATCAATATGAAATGTTCAGTTCATTAAGTCATTCACTGTATAGGCATCAATATGAAATGTGCCATTTACATCCATACAGGGCGGGAAGAAAATCCACATATTATCGATCAATGATGAATTTAATTATTGATCGTACTTTGAGCATGAAGGACTATCTACGGCAACAATATGGATACTTTTATCCAATAAACATTGAATATATTTCTTACTGTACATTAGTGTCACTTTGGGAAACAGCCATTCATATAAGGAATCTATTGGAGGCTGAGATGGTACAAGATGGTTGAAATTTTTATGTGGCAAGAATACTTTAATTGTCTTACTTAATCATAGTTGACTGGAATACACAAACGAGAATACAAAGAACGAAAAAATAGTTTCCTTGTTTCCAGGAACACTTTCGTAGAGCTACTACAAACCCACGTGGCATTTATTTATTCAAGGAGGGACTCGCCTTCACCATAACGACCTTGGGTTTTCCCCGCTGAGCGAACACTATGCCCAAACTATCTACCATTGCAATTGGCAAACAAGTACACAGTGCACTTGATTTTATGAGTAGCCTATGGATTTTTTTATATTAACTTTGGAAACATTGTGATATCTAATCCTGAGTTAAATAAAGATGGATTGTTTGGAAAGCAAATAGGGATTTTACATAGTCTGCTACTTCTGCAAACTACTAATATTTCCTAAAGTTGGGCGGAATAAGAACAGACAGACAACGCACATCTTATCAAAAGCTCTTTTAATTCTTCTCACAACTCTTGACGTGTTCGTACTGAATGAAAATAAAGAGACAACCAAATAAGTCACAACTATCGCCACAATCCGCCACTGCAGCAAAGAGGGGCTGAATTGCAAAACGTTTCAGCGCTTCCTCGCTACACAATCAACAGGAAACCACTCGTAATGATGAGGGGGGGGGGGGGGGGGGGGGGGGGGGTGTGAATGAACAGGCAGGAGGAGCTTGCTGGTGGGTGTCACTCCATGGTCTCCTGGTTCTCCTGGTCTCCGGCCATCTCTTCGCTGGGCTCCTTGCCCTCCTTGTTCCTCTTGCTCTTTTTGTGTTTGTGTCGACGGTGGCTGTCACCCTCCTCGCTGTCGTGCCTCCTCCGGCTGCTGCTGCTGAGGAGGAGGAGGCGAAGGAGGTAAATGGATTGCAATTACATCGTGCTTTTATACAGAGCGCTTTACATTGCCTCATGTTCACCCGTTCGTACGCAGACGGTGGCGTCAACCATGCAAGGCAACAGCCGGCAGGTGGGATGAAGCTTGAAGCCTCGGCCGGTCCGATCTCCAGAGAGAGAGTCAGAATGTGAACCCGCGAGATTTGCGTGGCCTCACCGGGCTATCTTTAAAAGGCAGGAGAGGCGATTCTTGAGACACCAGTAGAAAAGGCCAGATTTTGAAGGTGTACAACCTGAAAAAGCCCCGCCGTTCCCTCCAAAGCCACTCATACAAAACCCATGAATGCGCCTTGCCTCCATGCACAAGGTTGTAGCTACTTTTGTTGTTCAAATAAAAAGCACGCTTTAATAAATTCTGCAAAAAAGTGTGAGGGGTTATGTATAGCAGGCCGAATTTTGCGGGAAAAAAAGGGCGATGCAGGACCCAATGCGACCGGCCTTCTAGCATTCCCATGTGTACAACAGGAGTGTTTTTTGGTCCAGTTGATGGCCTTAGCATGTGATGTGTATATAAAGCTGTGTCTGTGCGTGCGTATATATAGACCTGCGTGACGACTTGTGGCGTCCCTCCTCCTTCTCACGGTGTCTCCTCTCCCTGTGGCGGTCCTCCTTCTCCCGGCTAGAGCGCTCGCGGTGGCGCTCCCCGTAGCCGCCGCCGCCACCGCCGCCACGCTCCGGGTACTCGCGGAACCGGAAGCGCTCCTCGTCGCTGCGGGGGGAGACGAGGCGGTTGTTATGCTAAGATGGATCGTCGGATACAAGGCCCAGCAGCCGACCACAGGCCCAGCGGCCCGGTCCCCGCCGGGAACCTCTAGAGCACGGGTGTCAAACATGTGGCCCGGGGGCCGGATGCGGCCCGCCAGCTGATCCAATCCGGCCCGGGGGGCAATTTGATAAAGTGGATTGATTTCATCTTTCTTATTGATTTGTTCACTTTATCCATAACAGCAAAAAAATCGGTTGTAGATCCTACAAATGACTGACGGATTAATTAACAATTATTCACTGAATACGCTTTTCGTACACTGCACTCACAGTTCTGTGATCTGAGGTCTGTAACCTTTTTCGTGCAATATCGCCCGTCTCTGTGGGTGTACCTGGTGTAGCTCATCCCTGACGGGCTGTGCTCCCGCTCCCTCTCCCGCTCATGGGGCCGCTCCCGGGGCCTCTCCTCCTCCCGGTTGTAGACCTCACAAAATACAATCATTCTCGATTTAGAGTCTCCAAACAAATACAACTCCAGTGATTTTGTCATATCAAAGGCTCACCATTTAGGACTATCAGTATTGATCTCATGATGACACAATTTCAATTAATAATTAATAAGTTAATAAGTAAGTAATGTGTAGCAGTGTGTATTACACTGGTGATAAACAAGAGTAAACCGATCATTGTAGGGATAACAGATTGATTCGTTTAGGCTTACAGGCTATGCTCCACACTTGCATCTCCGTGTGACATGACCACGTGTAATTGAGGACTCTGAGGTCAAAGTTGAAATACACAGATAGGCTCACTTTCTGGGGCTAATGTACAGTTTCATTGTCTTTTAATGAACATTATCCCCCCCCCTCTCTACAATCTGCTTTCCATGTGTTCTGTTTTTATGTCCATGTAGGGTTGCCGCGTGGGGGCCCTCCACAGGGAAGAGGACATCAGCGATGGTTGAGGCGTTGGATGGAACCCAGTAACATCCAAAGGCCGAAGCCTACACCTGAACCTTCACCCCCCACCCCCACCACCACCACCCACAGGAGGATGGGATGCCCCAGAGAGTCTGGTCCCTCCAAAGGTTTCTTCCTTCTTTCAGAGGGAGTTTTTCCTTGCCACAGTCGCCCCAGCTGTCCCTCGCACCAGATCACTTTGTTGGGCCCCAAACTGATCTGGTGCTATGGTCAGGCACTCTGCTTGCTCTCTAGGGTCAAAGGGTAAAACATTACCCTTTTAAAAAACCTTTGTTGTATTCATTCCTTGCTTGGCTTGTACCCTTAATCTGTGAATGAAGGAATTAACTAATGCAAATTAGGTTTCCATTTTGATAGTTGATGTTTTTACATGTGCTATATGACGTTTCCATGTCAGTTTGTCATCGATTATCACACCCAAACATTTAAATTCTGATGCTTTTTCAATATAAACTCCATCTATAGACAGAGAAACTTTTTCATAATTTTTTTTATTGACAAAAACCATGAACATAGATTTGTTCAAATTTAAGGATAAGATATTTTCCTGAAACCATCTTTTAAGTTTGACCATTTCATTTACTATGCTTTCTACTAAAAGCTTTTAATTTGTCTCCTGAACTAAAGAATTTTGTGTCATTTGCAAACAACACAAACTGACGTTTCACATATGTCGTTAATATACAAAATAAAAAGTTCGCAAAACTGAGCCTTGTGGGACTCCACATTCAATCTTCATACACTCAGATGTATTACCAGCATACTTATTGATGTATTACCAGCCTGCTGTACGTATATTATTGTCTGTTGTCTAAATGGCTGCTTAACCGGTTTTAAACTACTCCTCTCACACCATATGTATATAGTTATGATCTATGGTGTCAAATGCTTTTTTAAATCAATAAATACCCCTATTATGTATTTATTACTTTCTCTTGCTGTTGCAATTTCTTTTGTTATTTTCATTAATGCTAGAGCTGCAGTTTGATTTGTATGAAATTCATACTGACTCTCACTCAACAATTTATTCTTTTCCATGAAAGTATCAAGCACTTTGGAAAATTCTGAAAGCAAGGACACTGGTCTGTAGATAGTAAATCAGTTTTTATCTCCCATTTTATAAAGTGGAATAGCCTTTGCTATTT
>PIJE02007905.1:0-10000 GCA_002895965.2 Coryphaenoides rupestris | reverse complement strand
TCTTCTATTACAGAAAGTGATCAAACTCATAATTTCCGGAAAATAAGTCCCTCAAGACCCTCTCAAATAACAGTTGAGTTGTTGAGTTGACTTCATCCATTTAGTTGAATTCATTAAAATAAAGAAGTCTCTGGTTTTATGAAGTCAATCGGGCTCAGCAACAACCACTAGTTTGTAAAGACATTCAAGTACAGGAAGAAATGATAGAGGCAGACACAGACAGAGAGAGAGAGGGCAAGAGAGAGAGAGAGAGAGATAGAGACAGAGAGAGAGGGAGAGATAGAGACAGACAGAGAGAAAGTCAGGATGAACAGTGGGTGTGTCCTGCTCTCTCCTCTACCTCCACAGGAGAGAGGAGAGGAGGTGCACGGGAAGAGATGGGAGGACAGAGAGGAGGAGGGAGGAGGAGGAGGAGGAGGAGGAGGAGGAGGAGGAGGAGGAGAGAGATGAAAGGCAGCCATATTTTAGTTCCACGAAGAGTCTCTCTACACGGGGGTACGATTGAGGAGGGAGTGGGGGGGGGGAAGACACCAGCCAAGGTCCAAGTCTTATATGGAGCCACAGGCTGCTGCACAGCCACAGACCCCAACCCACCCACCCACCCACCCCACACACTCCCTCCCTCCCTGTTCCTCCTCCTAACCTCTCCCTGAGATAAGCACTGTGAGTAATTCCCCTGCCTTCTCTCTCCTGTACACCTCCCCCTCCTGCACACATATCTCTCTCTCTCCTCTCTCTCTCTCTCTCTCTCCTCCCCCCCTCTCTCTCTCTTTCTCCTCTCCCCTTTATCTCTGTCCCTGTCCTATTCCTTCCATCGCTGGTGATCAACCACAGGGGGATCTTCACTTCTGCACTGAGACCCCACCCACACCCCCCCCCCCCTGGACACCCCAGTGACAAAATGACTTCCACCGAGCTGGGGTCCAGCGTGGTCCTGCACTCCACGCCACGGCGGCGTTCCTGCACAGAGAGCAGGAGGCCGATAGGAGGATGTGTTAAGTGTATGTGCGATTCAAATGTCCTATATAGCAGTGGTCATAAATTGGGAGATCTGAGTAAGTTAAGACAATGCGACGCTAAAATGTTGAATAAATGAGAGGGATGGAGGAGAAGTACTTCATGTAACCCGGTTATGAATTCCATCTGTCGCCAGAGCACGATTCTCAAATAAAGTGTTAGGTTTTTGGGGTTTTTTAAGCCATAGTTTCCAAAGCTAGTGTCCGAAGCAGTTTTTTTTTTTTTATGTGAGTCTTTTAGTGGTGAAACTCTACACCTGGCCTTGGCGATCATCATTAAAGTTGCTTAGGTCTGCTGATCGTACTGGAGGTCTCCACCAGAACTCCCACTGGAAACGCTTCCACCATAAAACCGAGCATCACACAGGACACTTTTACCACTTAAATTGTTAACATAAAAAAAAAAACAGCTCGTAAAGTGTTCCCTAGGTTACTCGTTAATATGTTTATACTTTGGATGCTCTGAATTTGAGTGGAGATTAAATTAGTTTACGACAATTATTAAAAAGTGCACTCGACTTTATTACAAATTTGACAAACGATCCTGTTAAACAGATTATAGATGCATTACGGATACTGCACCTGGCTTAATCTCGCTTCATCGGAATCGCATCATTATGCATTGGGTTGTGGGCTATATACAAGCCCAACGCTAGCCATAATAATACGAATAATAACAACAGAACTAAATCAATCGAGTTCGCCAATGAATATCCCAAACAAGTTCCAACAATTCTTTGAATTTGGCGGCGTGTGTCTGAACGGCGTTAGTCAGCCACACACCGCGATGTGACACACATTTCTACCACCCACACACCACTTAACTCCTGACCTCGCACTCTACAGGACCCACCACACACACACACACACACACACACATGCACACACACACACACACATGCACACACACGCGCACACGTACGGACAAGCACACACACACACACACACACATGCACACACACACACACACATGCACACACACGCGCACACGTACAGAGGAAACGAGAGCACGGCCGCAACAGCGCCAGGTAAAGTGGGACAAAAGAGAAAAGAAGAAGAAGAAGAAGAAGAAGAAGAAAGAAAAAAATAAAAGCACAAAGAGAACAGAATCCACAATCCACAATCAACAGGGATCCATCTTTTTTTTTTTTTCAGTTTTATTCTATCAGTTTCCCCGGTCTCTATTATCACACTATGGTAATTACCACAGTCACAGGTAATCTGCCCGGGATCGTACCCGTGTCTTTTGTGTCCTCATCCACCAGCACCGTCCCACTGTGCCATATTAAAGACACTCAGGTCACCTCACGAAGGCTGAAGCCTCGGTGCTGGAGAACACGCGCTACAGAGAGAAAAGGTTAAAAGTGTGCTCACTTTTCACATTTTTTCTCCCCTCTCTCTCTCTCTCTCTCTCTCTCTCTCTCTCTCTCTCTCTCTCTCTTATTATGTGTCTTTGTGGAGTGTGTGAGCTCAGCCCTCTATTCACGGAGCCGCCGCCGCCGCCGCCGCGCACCTCCACGCAACTCCCGGCCAGCGGTGACACGCAGAGGGTGACACGCCGCGTCAATACAAATGAAACGGGAGAGTGAAAAAGTAATTACGATCCTCCGTTTAATCCCCCCCTTCACGACCAGCTTTAACTCCTCCTCGCCGCGCCTTTTCCCCGCGTCCACGTGTGTGCGTGGATAGGAACACACACACACTCGCCTACCCCCCCCCCCCCCCCTCCACCTTGTCCTAATCAGGATCAGGTCTCTCAGGTATCAAGCCTCTCTGTCACTGATCAGGATAACATGTCTAATTAATCCAATCTCTCTCCCTCAAATCTCCCATTCAAACGACGAAAAAAGGCAGCTTTCTCTGGAGGGGCCCTCAATTCATTTAAGAGCTCTTAAAGAGCACAAAACACAGAGAGAGTGGGCTTTTTCTTCTCCAGGGGTTGGCGGTGGTGCTGGTGCTGGTGGTGGTGGATGGGAAGGGGAGGTGGTGGTAGACAGGAAGTAAGGGTGGTGGTGGTGGTGGTGGTGGTGGGGCTATAGTCTAGATTAGCGTCTACCTGTTCCCTATACCTCGGTCCGGAGGAATTAGACGGGGAGCCGAGGGGAGAGAGAGAGAGAGAGAGAGAGAGGGGGGGGGGGGGGGTTGAAGTGTCAGAGCGGAGACGGTGATAAGGAGCAGGGAGAGGCAAGGGGATCGAGATGGAGGGCGACGAGACGGGAAGTAATTACCGAGCAGAGGGCAGGGGAGAGAGCGAGGACAGAGAGGAGAGAGCGAGACATACAGAGAGAGAGAGATAGAGAGAGAGAGAGAGAGAGAGAGAGAGAGAGAGAGAGAGAGAGAGAGAGAGAGAGAGAGAGAGAGAGAGAGAGAGAGAGAGAGAGAGAGAGAGAGAGAGAGAGAGAGACAGAAAGAGAGAGCAATATATCACAATATGGCTTTGCGGTCAGATCCTCTGATGCATACTGAAACAGACTTGGTGTGAGCACAGGGAGGTGTGTGTGTGTGTGTGTGTGTGTGTGTGTGTGTGTGTGTGTACTGCTGGTGCTTAAGTGGACACTTGCAGAATCACCTGCAACACGGGAATATTCATCACACACCAACAAGGATGAGGATGTGGAGGATGTGGAGGAGGAGGAGGAGGCGATGGCGGGTCGGTGGGGGGTCGGTAGGGGGTGGGGTGGGTTCTTAAGTTAAGACTACCTGCTGGTACAGAGCTTTAGACCGGCAGCTTAGTGGCAATCACAGGCTACCAAAGAAGACATGTGTTGAGAGAGGAAGTCAGGAGGACTCGGGGAAGCTCTGTGTGTGTGTGAGCGGCTAATCCGAAAAAGATGCACTTCATGCATATTAAAACACAAGCAAGAAAATACACTCCTTATCGAGCCCCCCCTGTTTAAATAAACAAGGCCGGGCGGGGCCAGCGAGAGAGCGGAGGGAGAGGGAGGCGGTCCCACCGGACGCAGAGAGAGAGAGAGAGAGAGAGAGAGAGAGAGAGAGAGAGAGACGACCCGGACCGGGGAGCAGCACCGGGGAGGACGGACACAGGGATGGAGGGAATTAAAGCTTCATGCAGGGGGGGAAGAGGAAAAGCACAGTCAAGCCCATTAATAGGGCAAACTTGAGAGCCAAATTACACAGGCGCCGAGCGAGATAGGGATCAGAGTGAAGCTGTGCGCCCAGGGTCTGTGAACACAGCACTCAGTGCATTTACATCACCATCATTACCGTCCTTATCATTAGCATCGTGCAGTGCAGAGCACACAACCACACACACACACACACACAACCACACACACACACAAACACACAACGACGCAACCACACACACACACACAACCACACACACAACCCCACACACACACACACAAAGCAATAGCCCACCCCATATAAACTCCATAACGCACCATATAAGTTCACAGTGTGAGAGGTGAGCTGTTGGTCAGTTCAAAGCGTTCTCATGTGCGGAGGGGAAGAAAGGGATGGAGATGAGGAGGGGGATTGGGGGGCATGGGGGGGGTTGCTCAAAGTTAACATTTTCGAACCCTTCTCCTTCTCCTTCTCTTCTTCCTGTAAGGAGGAAGTGGCAGAGTCGCCGGCCCTGCGTGTGATTGGTCCCTGCAGACCAGCCCCGCGGCTCATTCGCTGACTGGACCCTAATTTGGTTAAGGGCGCGGGTTGCTTCCTGTGCTGGCTAAACATATCTGTGTAAATGAGGTTTGGGAGGGCCTGGGGGGCAGGGGGGCAGTGGGCTGCTAGGGAGGGATCGGGAGGAAGAGGAGAAGGCAGAGGGAGTGGCGTGGGTCTTGTGGTGGGTGGAGGAGGAGAGGAGGTATGGAGTCTGTTGAGCGGAGCGGCACAGGGGAGGCTGCTGGTGAGGAGGGCACGGGCAGAAACGGAGGAGCTAACTACATGGAGGTCAAGGGTCATGTGCGGGGGGTGTGGGAAGTGGGTGGTGGAGTACTACAGTGCAGTGGTATCAGAACCTAGCATTAGGCGATTACAGGCCTGGTTCGAGTTACTCCTCTTCAAGTTGCGAGGACGTAAGTAAAAGTTTGAGCGGTCGGGGGGGTTGGGGGGTTGTGGGGAGGTGGGGGTGCTGAGAGCTGTGTGTCGGACGTGACCATGGGTCGTACGCTAATGTCTCTTAAAACGCACAAGGAAAAAGGTCAAGAGCCCGGGGTGGGCGAGGGCAAATTGCCACTTTGACAAGGGGGACATAAGGCGTCCTGGTCTCCAACCTCCATAAAGCTGCCGGTTTTGTCAGGGATCTCTCCACATCCACACTGCTGTTGCTGCTGCTGCAGCTGCAACTCTGAGGGCGTACTCAGTGCTAGGAGCGAGCCATAAAGACAACTGCGGCTTAAGGCCTCACAGCTAACAAGGTTGTGACGGGGAAGTGATTGGCAAGACATGTGTTTTGCTTTTGCTAATACAGGGAGGGGACACAGATCACTTAACCCCTGCCCCCCACCTTGTGGCGACCGTACTCCGTGCGCGGCAGGAAAGGGGGGGTGGGGGACTCCAACCAATCTACAGATAAACGTGACAGTTAGTGGCCCGGGAGCCAGGTAGCCTCACCCCAACGCACCCGCACCCCGCCCCCACCCCCGGGCTAGCGTGGTCCTCTCAGCCACCCGGCCAGCCAGCCTCCCGGGCGCGACTCTCCATTCTGTGGCAATAATTGAATTTGGTCGCAGCTAATGCCATTACAGCTGAGCCGTCAGCCACTTGATATTTCCAGTTGTTGGCAGTAATTTGCTCCCTATTAGCGCTCTCGCCGAGACACAGGCTCAATGTGAAACAAGAGAACTGAGGACTGTGTGTGTGTGCATGTGTGTCAAAGTCTGTCGGTGTGTGGTGTGTGTCAAAGTGTATGTGTGTGTGTGTGTGTGTGGTTTGGGAGTGTGAAGGGGTGTTTGTTTCAAAGGGAGATTCATTTGAAGAGTCCATCTAATCAGAGCCAGTGGAGTCTTCCAGGCCTGAGTGTGGTTCAAGCGGCCCGGCTCTGGTTACCTCCACGGGGAAGGGAACTACTGGCACCAGGAGGCTCATGGTTATTGTAGTCCCACTAGGGCTGGGATTCAGGAGACAGGCAGACTAAGAGAACCGCAGACAAGCGTGTGGACGTATCTTACATATAGCGTACAGCAGGGCTATTCAGCTACTTTTTAAGGCGGCCAGATTACTGACATTGAAAATGTCAGTAAAAATGCAGAAAAGGATGAAAGGTATATTATCGCATTTAAGCAGCTTACATGTGAGCATAAAAACAAATCACTAAATACTCTTATTACTGTGCATAAAAGAGTTGTTATGTTTATTTCATCAATGTGTTGTATCGTAATACAAAATATGCGGCAGCGTCGGTACATACATAAGACCTGGGTTGGCGCTTCATGTATTATTTTGTCATAGATCAACTTTGCTCAAAAGGTACATTCAATAACTGATTTCATTATGTGGCAGAGATCGGAAGACATTTGCAAGCTTTTAACATTGAACCTTTAGCACTCTGCTAAAAAGGAATTGTCCTCAGCCATATCAATCAGGCAACAAGTGATCATGTTATTTACATTTAATAGAAATGGCCTACATTAATGTAATCCATACCTCAAGCCACAAGTCTCAAGCACATGTCTTGGAAAACTCTCCATCTGCTCTGCTACATCACAACACGGTAATTTGCTCTTGTTACCCGACACCACGGGCCGCTATAGGCTAGCTCCTCTCTTGGTCATTCCACAGAGAGGCCTCTGGCACTTGTGATTGACGGCCATTTGCGGCTATTTGTTGCAAGCGTTTGGTTGAATTACGTGATGCAATGCTTCGCGTATTCTTTCGCTATTGGCAATAGCTCATCGCCAGGTCAACACATGGCTTTTGGTCCCCGTCCGCATTTTCAATAGATATTTCACATGTCCACCCTCGCTAGAATTGGGGCTCACCTCGTGCGTGGATAACAACTGTTAGCTCTCCCATACTTTTTGCCACCACACAGAGCGAGGCAGGGTCATGGGCGGTTTCGTGGGGCCGGGACAAAAACAGTGTCCTATTTGGAGGACAATTGAACTGCGCTGATTCTTGCTTAGAACACTGTTTCTTTTCAGGCGAAATTTGATTTTCACATTGTTTGTGTTCTAAGACATAATTTGCGGGCCGGATCAAAGATCTGGTACCAAGCTAAATAATACTTAGCTTAGCCAACCTAACGCTTACCATCACAGTGTTAGCTCGAGCAACTGTAAATCTAAGGCTATTGTTTCCATTGGAATTGAAGCAAAGCGTGTTTTTGAAATAAAAACATTATGTTAATGAGAGCCTTATCACTCAAAAGCAGTCACACAATGAATGGGCCTAACGAGTCATTTTTGGTCTTCTGGCCCTTTTAGAATGAAATTGTATTGTTTCTAGTAGACGGACGCTGAAGAGAGGCGTTTTTTTCCAAACATATCCTTCTTGAAGCCAGCATTGTTTGGCGTTTTATGGAAGAAAACTTTGAGGAGGTAGTTTTGTTTTCGGCTTCCCTCTCTCCCCCCAGTCAGAACACAACATAAACTGAGAGCTGAGGCCAGCTCCAGGTTTCTACAGGAAGCATGCTGACTGGCAGATAAGAATCACAGCGAGGGGAAGGGGAAGGCGATGGGGAGGGGAAGGGTGGGGTGGCGAGGGAGGTGGATGGGGCGGGGGGGGGGAGAACGGTGCGGGGGGAGTGAGGGTAGGTGAGCGATACAGATGGTGGAATAAAATGAAAAAGAAAACAGAAAGCCTGGATGAGGACGTTCTATCCCTCCATCCGCTCCCCATAAGCCAGGAGAGAGGGAGGGGGGGGCGGGTCGTACTTCAATGTCGCCGCCATATTGGAGAGGCCTGTAAACACACAACATACAAGCAACGGGAGATGGGGCTTGTTCTGGATGGAAAGCACTATGACAATAATGTTTTACGTTTTACATATATAATAAAATATATAGACATATAAAGATCTACAGTATATATAATATATAGATAATATATATAACAATATAATACTGTAATAATAATGTCATATTTGTACACGCTCAAAATGGTTGACAACAATAAAGACATCCAGAAAAAACGTCTTCGTTGACCTGTAGGTCGGTCTTGGCTTCTCTAATATGGCGGCGGTGTTGAGGTATCTTAGCAACGGTAGCCAAGAATGGCATTCTATGCGTCTGCACATGGGAGTGGCGTGGCGGAGACCATGACAGTCCAAGGCAGCGGGAGCAGGCAGGGACGGGAGATGGGGAATACCCGCTGCAGCCCGGAGAATAGTGCGTCCCAAACCCCCGATCAATCAGACAGAGGAAGGAGAATTAGCCAGAGGTGGGAGGGAAGAATAAAAGGAAACGCCTGGCCTCTTGTTCTCATTTTAAATCGACCTTCTCTCCCTCCTTTTCTCCTCCCTCCCTCCCCTCTCCTTCCTCTCCATCCCTCTCTCTTTCTCAACGGCCACAGCGGGGAGAGCAGGGCCCACCACTTCCTGGTATTCATGGCCCCAGACAGACATCCCAAGTGCTGCTTACTTAGAGAGGACAATCTGAGGAAGACACCCAGGCATTTACCCATGGAAAATAAACAGGTGTGTGTGTGCGTGCACGCGTGTGTGCGTGTGTGTGTGCGTGCGTGTGTGTGTGTGTGTGTGTGGAGGGGATTGGTTAAGGGTTCGGGGGTCCGTCTTTCAGGAGGACCTCCTCACCTGTCTCGGACCACATTCCGGGACATTCCGGGGAGCGCGCGGACAAAGGCCGTTGAGAGGTTCAGGAACTGAGTCCTGGTCTGCCTGTCAGCAGCTGATGTGTGATAGACATGGCAGAGAACCCTGCGCAGGTGAATTCACACGCACACACGTGCACGCACATACACACGTGCGCGCACATACAAACACAGACACGAACATGCTGGTACACACACACACACACACACACGGACATGCTCGCACACATGAGCACACACACACACACACACGCGCGCATTTGTGCACACACACACACACGCACACACACATATGTGCACACACACCCCTGGTTCTAGTCTTGTCACTTCAGCAGGATTATGTAAATTGCATGACATTCAGTTGCAGCCTATCCTTAACACATGCTTATCGTGAATGTCTCTCTCCCTTATCTCTCTCTCGCTCTCTCTCTTTTAAATACTTCTATGTACATTTCAGATGGATCGTGTTGAGACCGTAGTGAGAGCAGCCCAGATCAGCCAGGTTGAATATTTTACACTGTAATAGCATGAAATAGATTTGAGTAGCATAGAATGCAAATGGTTCGACAAACTTTGTTTTTTTTTGCTTCAACAAGTATGCAAGGAAGATCAAGGAAAATGCAAGAAAGACTAATTAGCTAAAGTTATTTAATAGATATTACTGAGTAGTTGGTTGAATGTTGCATGTGATGCATGTGATGTGTGAAATATGCTTATGGACACCTCTTACGAATGCAAAGAGCTCATAAGAATCACAGACTTGTGATCACTGCTTTGCTTTAACAGGCTCACGTCTATCGGTTTGTCTGCCTGCTGCCAGTCTGTCTGTCTGCTTGCCTGTCTGTCTGCCTGCCGACCTGTCTGTCTGTCTGTCTGTCCAGCACTAGTCCCATCCCGCTGCTGGCTATAGGAGCAGTGTAGCATTTCACGTGTTAACAGAGTGGATGGAGACGGGCAGAGACAGAGAGAGAGCGTGTGTGTGTGTGTGTGTGTGTGTGTGTGTGTGTGTCTGCGTGTGTGTGTGTGTGGAGTAGTGTGCTGGGCGGCGGTGATGGTGATGGAGGTTATGGTGGTGGTGGGGGCAGGGGACGGTTGGAGGTTGGAGGTTGGAGGTTGGAGGTGGAGGTGGAAAGCTTATGAATGAAGCTCATTCTCTCCCCTGGGCCGACTTCAAACGCGGGCCGCATCACTCGGCCAGGTGGAGCGGCCGTGACTGCCCGTGACTGGCTGACTGGCTGGCTGGCTGGCTG
>PIJE02007903.1:0-7500 GCA_002895965.2 Coryphaenoides rupestris | reverse complement strand
CCCTTCACTCTCTCCAGTTCAACCAGCGCTGGTTCCGGTCCTCCGCAGACCAAGAACGGTAATACGTTGGACACACATCTCCTCAGTTCCTGTGTGATCCCTGCCGGTTCCTCACCACTTCCTCCTCCTCCTCCTCCTCCTCCCTCCTCCCTCCTCTTTCCTCCTTCTCCTTCTTCTCGTTTCATGAATAACAATGTCGTCCCATCATCACAGAGCAATCGCCCACACACACACACACACGCTCCCCGCGATATATAAAAGGCCTGTGAGTGGTGTCTCCTATGGCTCACCTGATTATGCCCGACTAAATGATACATCACATGTCTGCGGGAAATTAACATTGCATGTTCCGCACGCTCGGAAAAGGAAAAGGGATCCGTGACGGAAGACAAAGAGAACCAGTTGCCCATTGTTCCCCCCGCCCCGTCTTCAGTAGTTAGCGGTTTCTTCTTGTCTCTCCGTGTTCAGGGTCATTCTCCTCATTAGAAGCCTTTCTGCGGTGCTATTAATACACCGCCGAGCTACCTAAATCACTGCTGTCGTGTTGCTGTAGTAGTAGTGGACTCGGTGGAGGCCCCTGAGGAACTCCGGGACTGGGAGTAGGACTTTCGTTTTTTTAATTTTTAATCCACGACAAGGAAAACGCTTCTGTTGTTCGTGTAATCTCACGTCACCGCTGCCGGTTTGGTCTGTTTTATCCGTCTCTCCCCGCCTCCATCTTGGGCTTATTATTATTGTTGTTGTTATTATGAGTGCCTTCGAGGGTCCGCTCTCTGTCTCCTCGGTTTTTACAGCGCTGTGTGTCAGCGTTCCCAGAAATCTGTCGCCGATTCCCGCCTACACCTCCGCCGCCGCCACCGCCGCCGCCACCGCCGCTGGCTCCCTGCGGTGTCGTCACGGCAACTCGACACCGCCGACGGGGTTTCAAAAAAAGAAACACTGTCCAAAACATCCTCCTGTCTTCCGACGCCCCGCAGGTGTCAAGCGCGAGCTGATGGTCACGGGGTCACGGGGTCAAAGCCCGGTCGTCGCCGGCCCGGGAATCGAGGCAGTTTAGACGCCTTGTCTTGAGCGGTGGTTGTGGGGGTGGAGGTGGAGAGAGGTGGTTGCTAGTTCGATCCCTGGGCTCCTCCTCCTAGCTAAGTGTGGAGGTGTCCCTGAGCAAGACACCACCTAACCCTACCTGCTCCTGATGTGTTGGTTGTTACCTTGCATGGTTGGCACCGCCGTCGGTGTATGAATGGATGAGGCAATACTGTAAAGCACTTTGGATAAAATCACTATAGAAATGCAATCCATTTACCATTAGTAGTTGTAGTAGTGTTACTGGTGGGGGTGATGGTGGTTATTATATGATGGGGCAGTTGTTGTGATTGTGCTAGTAGTAGTAGTGTGGGGGTGGTGGTAGTGATAGAGGAGGTGGAGGAGGAGGTGGAGGGGAGAGGAGAGGAGAGGTGGAGGGGGAGGAAGAGGAGAGGTGGAGGAGAGGAGAGGAGGTGGAGGAGAGGAGAGAGGGGGAGGAGGAGGGGAGGAGGAGGAGAGGTGGAGGTGGAGGGGGGAGGAGGCGGAGAGGAGAGGAGAGGAGGTGGAGGAAGAGGAGGAGGAGGCGGCGTGTTGTCAGTACCTCCTCCCCGCTGTGATCCTGCGCACGTCAGATTGAAGCTCGCTAGGTGGTGTCAACACCTGAGGTTCCGCGCCCGCCGGTCTGTGGCGGTGGCTCCAGCCCCCCGTCCGCCCGCGGGGGTCCGGGGGGGGGGTGGGGGGGGGTGGGCTACCTCAGGGCCGGGGGTGTGAAGCAGACCCATTAACAAGTGGTCCTGCAGGCCCGTGCAGCAGCAGCAGCAGCAGCAGGCGCTGGATACAAACGGCCAGGTCTCGGTGCCCGGGGCCCGGGGGGCTCCCCCAGTTAAAGGGCTTTCAGACCCCGGGCTTTGTTCCCCCAGCAGGGGAGGTGTGAACCAGTAATAGCTCTGGAGTGGGACGTGGACCTGTCTCTTTGTCCTCTCTCCGTCACCCCCCTGGCTGGGGACAAAAACCAGAACCTTCTCACGCGCAACACAAGACACACAACACAAGACACACAACACAAGACACACAACACAAGACACACAACACAAGACACACAACACAAGACACACAACACAAGACACACAACACAAGACACACAACACAAGACACACAACACAAGACACACAACACAAGACACACAACACAAGACACACAACACAAGACACACAACACAAGACACTCCCAGAGTGCGCTTATTGTACTCACAAGGCCCGTCAGAGAGAGAGGAGGAGAGGAGGAGGAGAGAGGAGGAGAGGAGGAGAGGAGGAGAGGAGGAGTCAACAACTGGACAGGGACCGGGGTGCACCAGGTCCAGGATGAGATATAGAACTTTAATCATCCCGGAGGAAATTCGGGACGAATCGACGAAGGACGGACCGGGTCTTAGGATGAGGAGGACGACGCCCTCAGCAGCAGCACCACATAAAATCTTCCCGCCCTTTCCGGCTCCATCGTGGCTGTTAGCGGGCGCCCAGCTTCCCGGTATTCCCACCACGGGGGGGGGGGGGGGGGGGGGAACGCTGTGTTGTTGTCGGTGGCAACATGACGCTCCTCACAACACCCCTGTTCCCACCACCACCTCCTCGCCTCGCATCAGCACCTCCTGTTAGACCGCCGCGCTCCGCCCAGGAGCCTTCATTACTCCGGCGGCCCCCCAGGGAGGACCCCCACCACCACCTCCTCCTCCTCCTCTTCCTCTTCCTCCTCCACCCGATCAAATGGACCCATTTCCATGGGAACCGACGTACGCATCCAATGAGATCGCGCCGGTGCCAAGTGCAACACACACACACACCCACACGCACACACACACACACACACACACCTCACATCCGTGGCGTGTCGTCGGCACGGCAACGATACGCCAATCTTTGCCACAAATTGGCAACTGAACACACATACACACTCACATAAACACACACACACTCACACACACTCACACACACTCACACACACACACACACACACACACACCCCTCACAGACATACGACACACACACACACACATCACACACACACACACACACACACACTCACGCCCAAACATGTGTGTGCACATACGCAGTCACACACACACACACACACACACACACACACACACACAGGCGGCGCGGAGGTATATGTGCATAGAGAACTCGACGGAGGAGGAGGAGGAGGAGGAGGAGGAGATGGTGGAGGAAGAGGAGGAGGAGGTGGAGGAGGAGATGGTGGAGGAGATCGTGGAGGAGGAGGAGAGGAGGAGGAGGTGGTGGAGGTGGAGGAGATCGTGGAGGAGATGGAGGAGTAGGAGGAGGAGGAGGAGGTGGAGGAGGAGGTGGAGGAGGTGTCCAGGGTTTATTTAGACTGTAATGTATGCTCCGAGGAGCAGCGGCAGCTCGCTACAGGAAGCACGGCGGCGCTAACGAAGTGGTAAATTCAGTGTTAATGAGGGCCTTCACTGTTACCACCTCGGAGGTAAAGTCTTCCTCACCCCTCATCCTCCCATCTGCTGCCGCCGCCGCCGTGTTGTTGGGGAGGAGGAGGAGGAGGAGGAGGAGGGTGGGACAGACGCTAACTTCACCGCTACACCCACCCACCCTCCCGCCCCCCGACACCACCTCCCCCTTCACCTCCACCCAAGCTCCAGCAGCTCCGTCGCACACAAAGGAAACACAGGAAACAAGTCGGACTCAACACACTAAAAAGACATCCTTCTCCTCGTGCCGCCTCCTCCTCCTCTCTCTCTCTCCTTCTCCCTCCTCTCCTCTCTCCTCCTTCCTCTCCTCCTCTCCTCTCCCTCCTCCTTCCTCCCTCTCTCTCCCTCCTGCCCTCCTCTCCTCTCCTCCCCCTCTCCCTCTCTCTCCTCTCCTCCTCCCTCCTTCTCCTCCCTCCTCTCCCTCCCTCCTCTCCTCCCCCTCTCCTCCTCTCTTCCTCTCCTCTCCTCCTCCCTCCTCTCTCCTCTCTTCTCCTCCTCCTCTCCCTCTCCCTCTCTCCTCTCTCCCTCCTCTCTCCTCCTCCCACCTCCTCTCCTCCTCTCTCCTCTCCTCTCCTCCTCCTCCTCTCCTCATCTCCTCCTCTCCTCCTCTGTTTACTTCATTTAGTGAAAGTTACGAGGCTGCAGTCCCACTCAGAAAGATATTTACGAGGATTACATCCATTAAGCCAAGGGAATGGATCGATGTTCAGTGAGCTTTCTCTCACCCCTCTCTCTCTCTCTCTCTCTCTCTCTCTCTCTCTCTCTCTCTCTCTCTCTCTCTCTCTCTCTCTCTCTCTCTCTCTCTCTCTCTCTCTCTCTCTCTCTCTCTCTCTCTCTCTCTCTCTCTCTCTCTCTCTCTCTCTCTCTCTCTCTCTCTCTCTCTCTCTCCCTGGGCATTCCTCAGCACTTCTAATGTGCGGACCGGCCGAGATTAGGACGCCACTTCCTCCTTCTGCTGTTGAGCGAGAGAGAACTTCCTGTAGCCCCTGAACCGGGAACATGATCACACCCCCGCCGCGCTCTCTCTCTCTCTCTCTCTTCTCTCTCTCAAGCTGTTTCTCCTCACCCAAGGTGATAATGACATATCTCCGTCTCTCCCTCTCTCTCTCTCTCTCTCTCTCCAATCCATGACCCAATCCAGACCCAATATAGACCCAATCCAGACCCCATGTGGAACGATCCGCCAAACCGAAGCGATGCTAATCTATACCCCGTGTGACATGCTGCGCTGTATGCTACCGCTAGGCTACATGCTAAGCTATACCCTGTGTGATCTGCTACGCCGCATGGTGTGTGTGTGTGTGTGTGTGCGTGCGCGCGTGTGTGTGTGTGATTCATGGCGTCCGTTTTAACCTTCGCTTTAACCGTGTAGCAGCAGCTTTCTTCTGCTACAACACCTGGCTGACCAAGATGGAGAGGGCATATTATGGGATGGCTTAATTACTCTTTAGCCCCTCCCCCCCCCCCCCCCCCCCCCACCACCCCCCCCCCCCCCCCCCACCCCCTCTGTGGGGTGTATTGCTGAGGACCCGAGGAAGTGCAGAGAGTCTGGAGTGAGAGCTCTTGAGATCTGGGGGTCATATATATTAGCAGTGTGTTCACCGTGTGGTGTATTGAGAGGGGACCCGGTCATGGTGGCTGGCGTGGTGAGGACCCAAACAGCCGGACAGCCGGGCCGGTGATGATGATGATGATGATGATGATGATGATGATTAAACCCAAACGTATTTAATCGTAAATAAACGGGTACAGGTCATGTGGATACACTTCAGGCAAAAGCTCTTTACTAAACAGAACACGTAACAGGACAGAGGCAACAGGAACGAGACTTATACCGAGAGTCCTGAGGGTGACATGTACAGATGAGACACAGCTGGGAGCAGACAGGACAGGGATGGCAAATATAGAACCAGAGCAACTAGACAGGGATCACAATAGACATAGAAATACAAAACGAGACCAAAGACAAACTCAAAAAGTCACAACCATGGCAGACCCCCATAAACTGTCTAAGACACGCAATCACCCCGGTCCCGAAAAGCCACGTTTCCAACGGGGCAAGGGAGGTTAATAAGTGTTTTAATATAAATGTGTGGCTTTTTTATAGAGCAGTTCGCCCCGGTTTCTTCTGCGCTGTTTCTCTCGGTTGAGATACAAACTCAAATTTTCCACAACGGTGGAAAAAGTCCAAGTTTCCGGTCCGTACGGAAATCTACGGACCGCCGGTCTGGACACGCGATCTCCGGACGGCGCACGAGCGAGCCGATCAGAATGCGGGAAGTAACACAGCCGGCCGTATAATAAATATTAATATAATCCGACTATATTTAGAGGAGCCTCTGTGTGTAATGTAATGTAATGTATTTATTTATTTATTTATTTCTGTCCTTTGATTTTCTTGACAACTGTTCAGCCGATCGACTTGATGATTGGCTTGTGTCTCGGCGTGTTTCGAAACGGGCGCATGACTTGTATAGATCCATATCAACCTATATGTAGTCTCTAAGGGCTTGTAGCCATATGCCAATCATATATAATCGGTAAATAGCCTCTCTGACGGGATATAGCTATCTGTCAATCATATCTAATTAGTATGAAGCCTCTAAGGAGATATGGACGTATATCAATATCACACCCAGCACCCAAGTGGGTGATTCTTTCCTGACCCACCTCCAACTGGACCCTGACCCAGTTGGGGGCGCTCCTGACCCGTAGTGCTCAGAAACTCGGCTCTAAATAGCTCGGCTACATCAGACATTAAGCACAGTCTGCACCTGGTCTAAACAGTCTGAACACCCTCTGAACACACTCCTCCGAAGAGACACGGCTAAATATACAACCCTCTTACAAAGATCAGGACTTGCTCGTGTTTGCTAAACAGAACAGAGACACCCACAGCCTCTTAAGAGACTTCGGGGTGTTTGCTGTGCTAAAGTGATCCGTCTATATATAACTCTCCCTGCTCTTCTCCCGTCGACGGCGTCTACTACTACTACTACTACTGCGAGTACACTTGAAGTTTCCTGTGTTGTGCGAAAAGCAAAAAACACCCGTCCTCCTCCTCCTCCTCGTCCTCCTCCTCATCCTCCTCATCCTCCCCGCTCATCACCGGAGTGTTTGAGCGGGAACGGGAACGGTGATCGGGATCGGGAACGGGAATGCCCGGAGCAGCTCGTAGTTGCATATACTCCACTTCTACTCCACTTATACTCCACTTCCGCCGCTAATGGGAACAATTGCATGGATTAGTTTTGTCGGAACGCGAGACGTATGAAGCGCGGCCGCCGGGCCTCAAAAAACAAACAAGAAGAAGAAGAGCGCTCGTCTCCTGGTGTGGGTCTTTGCTTTTGTGCAATCGGTGCCTAACATTGAACATTAAACATTAAGTCAAAGAAATAAAAAAAATTGACAAAAAATCCTAAATGTACTGTATATAAAAAATATATTAAAAATAGTTGTGCGTTAATGTAACACAGTCGTCTCCATAGGGGGGTGGTGGGAATCGTTGGGGATCAGTGGGGGTCCTGGGTATTTATCATACTTTATTTATCATACTTGAATTAATCTACTTGTAGTAGTACTACTAATGTGCGTATTCACCACCAAAAGTACGCCGTGCCGTAAACTACACAGGCCTGCTCATACTCTACTAATAGTACTAATAGTATAAAAGGAATACTGCATATTTAACAAACATGACGTCATTCCAACCCACAATATTACAATATTATACGTTCATATTATACTTTAATGAAAAGATCCACACTGAACTAGATTCCTCCAACTCGCTAATAATGCACTGCAGGGTCCTCCGTCCAACATTTAATTTATTAATAATAATAATAATAATAATAAATGCTACAGACAGACACAGACAGACTCGCTTGCGTTCTCCAGTGTGAAAGCCCATATGCTATCGTTACCTCCGCTAACACGCGCTAACAAGACGAGCTACAGTGGCGGCTGTTTGCCCCCCC
>PIJE02007901.1:0-11563 GCA_002895965.2 Coryphaenoides rupestris | reverse complement strand
CAGATTTGGTCTTCAAAAAAGTATTTTTCCAAAAATGAGTCGTCTTATAATCAGGGTCGTCTTATATTCGGACCAATACGGTATATACAAGTTTGTGAAATATATGCACTGTAGTGTACAGAACTGTGAGCCTGTTAAACCAGGGCTCAACACTAACTTCTACTCGTGGTTACCAGGCTGGCAAACTTAAAAACGTAAAAAATAAGTTAAGTTTCGGCAAACAAAGGTTGATCATTTACTGAAGTTATTTACTTCACAAACGTCCTGTTTGTTTGTTTTTCGTTCAGGTTAATCTGGTACTTTGTCAGTAGAATCAATTTGCACATGGTCTCACACATGGTGTCAGCTGCTTCTGGAGTAAATGCATTTCCAGTGTTCTGGTTCCAACCAAAACAGCAATATGTAATCTCTATTACAATATGTATGTAATGCAATAAATGCATTTATTTTGCGTTGCACATTTTGCTATTTGCAATAAAATATATATATAATATATAATATAATGATAATTATATAACAATATGTTAATAACAGTGTACTGATTCATATGCATGTAGTGCATGTGTAGTGGAACAATCGGTGTCTGAACTAATTTTCGAGAATGTTCTGCTAGCCTGATGTAGCCAAGATGGTCACATGGCTATCTAACCCTGTCAATGGTGGTGTGGGGGTATGTGACGGTTGTGTTTGTCGTACCGAAGATGTAGAAGATCCAGGTCCAGTCCAGGTAGTAGCAGATCTCCGCAGACAGAGGGAGGGCGATGACTGTCCCCAGCTGGGCCCCTGAACGCCACACAACACTGAACTATAACAGAACTATTAAGGGCAGACTGGATGTTCTGTCCAAAATAGACTAGGAGTCCTACTTTAGTGTATGTGGGTGTGTGTGTGTTTTACCAGTGACTGAGATGCTGACAAGTTTGCTCCTCTCAAGGGGCGGAGCCCAGGCAGCCCACATGGCGTACATAGAAGGATAGGTGACACCCTGCACACATAGCTCTTTGATGTCAGTTTGGTGTGTCTGGGCCTTGACATACTACTGTAGGTATCATGGTAACAGATAGCTTACTACAGTACTACTGTATCTTTCAGTAACATCTTACAGTACTACTGTATGTCTTAGTAATATATTACGGTAATACTGCATTACTGGTTCATATAAAAACTAATGGTCAGCTCCTACCTCTCCGATTCCCTCCAGAATGCGCACTGCGATCAGGTAGCCAGCACCCATGTCTGCAGCGACGGGCGTCAGCAGGGTAAAGACTGTAGTACACAGAATCCCAAGTCCCAGCAGCCACTTGGCACCATAGCGGCTAGCCAGGTAGCCCCCAGGGATCTGTGTGAAGATGTAGCCGTAGAAGAAGGAGCTCAGGATCCAGCCCTGTGTCTCAGAGTCCCAGTGGTGCATGCTGGCCTGGGGGGGGGGGGGCAGCACATGTCAGACAGGGCCTCACCCATGGGGGGGCTGGGGTGGCACATGGCCCCACAACAATATGTGACTGGCCGTGACTAGTCTCACAAGTCAGAGTTTAGATGCATATCTAAAATCCTTCTCAAGGTTTCTTCCCTTGGAGGGCTTTTTCCTTTATAGGGTTTGGGGGATGAGGGGGTGTAGTATATTGCCCTCCTGACATACCGTGTGGTTGAGTTTGATCCCTGGCTGGTGGGTTTTGCACACCGACTTGGTGTGGTTAGCCTCTTCGGTAGAATTCAGCATGTTCACCATGGCCACACTGAGGTTGACCCGCAGCGCATACACCACGAAGAAGCCATAGCAGGACATCAACGCCAGGCCGTAGCGCGACGAGCAGCAGATCGGTGCTGTGGGAGGAAGAAGATAATCATGACCATGTGACCCTAGAGCAAGTCTCTTGCCCGAGATCTATAGCCCAAACTCTAGCGTTAGCTTTATCCCTAGAGCTAGCCCTTAACCTAGAGGTAGCCCTATCCCTAGAGCTAGCCCTAACCTTAGCCATAACCCTTGAGCTAGCCCGAACCCTAGAGCTAGTCTCTTACCCTAGAGCTAGTCCCTTAACAGAGAGCTATGTGGGTTGTTTTTTTGACACACTGGGCAAAACTTTGAATTTATATAATGTACAGTACATCCTTTTAATGGACCTGGACTGCAAGTAGCAGCTCTTTCTTCATTGATCCAACATGACTCGATTCAGCAGCCATACCTTATTGATGCTATAGGGCTGAACAATAGGCAGGGCTTAACCCTAACTAAAATAGGGGGCATGACAGGCTCGCAACCAGGCTTTTGGTTGCCAAAAGGGAAATATGGTTGCCATTTTTGTCAATTAACAAAATGTATGTTGCTTTGCAGTATAACTTTCCATTCAGCTCAAAGATGCTCGGATACTTGACCTCGAGGCTTCACAAATGTCCTGTTTGTTTTTTGTTCAGGTTCATCTGGTTCTTTGTCTGTTAAATCAATTTGTACATTCATTTGTCATGGTGACGTGGTCGTCAAACCTTTCACCTCACAGTCAACAACTTTATTTGTTTTGCCATTGTCTTGCAGCACACATGCAGTGTTGGCTGGTTCTGAAAGCAACAACACATGTGCAGCGTTCCGGTTACAAATGTAATCGATATTTAAATATCACTAATGCAATTTATTTTGGGACGCACATTTTGCTCTTTGCTGTCCCTGTCTTTTATGTTAAAAAGTGATGGCAACCAATGGCAACCTGGCAACCATTTATTTGGAGCCCTGATATGTTACAAATATGAATAGATATTTTGATGCCGATATGATTCACTATTATAATATAATTTGGGGAAAAAAGGTGTAGGTTATAGGGCATCTGTGCAACACTACAGTACTTAGTGTTAGAAATGTATATTTACACATTTTACCATTAAATTGCAGCTCCTGCTATTTGGATATTGCACTTGGCCATATTGTGATTTATATAATATTTTCATTCATTGTTCAGCAGCGTATATACTTTATTATATTAGAATTATATTATATTAATTATTATTATTAGAATAGAATATTCTATGAATAATAATTATATATTAATTATTATTCATTTATTATTAATTATATATAATAATATAATTATAATATAATAAAGTATATATACTAATGTAATATACATACAGAGGGAATAGCGCGAGAGATTGGGACAAGAAGCGGGAGTTGTCATGGAGATGGACTGAGAAGCGGGAGTTATCGAGGAGATGGAGTCGAGAAAACGGTGGCTATCCTTTCTATGGGGTTTGAATGCACAAAATATATCTATTTATTTAATAATTCAGTATTTGTCCTTGTGTGGTTAGTTGTATTAACTATGAGTATCAGTACGTAGTTTTACTATCACTTAGACGGAAACTTGCCGAGTGTTAGCCGTGGAGGCTAATGCTAATCGCCAAGTGTTGCTAAAAAAAAATGTCGGTTCATATTTTCGGCGTACATATTTAATTATTACACATTTTATGGACAATAACATGATATGGTTGATTGGTTTTGTTGAATAGTGAGCTATATTTTACAGTCTATGGTAGTGAGTGAGTGGGTGTTTCTGTATGTGTGAGAGATTAAATTAGTTAATTACATTGACGGTAACGTGTTACTGCGTGATCATTGTATAAGTATATAGCCTATATATGGGCTTGAAAACCCACTCGCCAAATATTGAATAGTGACAGAGGAGACGTATTGACTTTTAGATGATGATGATGATGATGATGATGATGATGATGCAGGTAAACAATATCTCCCTGCCCTCGGATGGACCTACTTGTCACCATCGAGGACATCGAAGTCTCCCCTGCACCCACGGCAAGGAACCTTGGCGTGGTACTGGATGACCGGCTGTCCTGCAACGCCAACATTACCTCTGTGGCCCGACCTTGTAGAATTGCTCTCTACAACATCCGCCAGATCCGGCCCTTCCTCACACGTGAAGCAGCACAGATCCTGGTCCAAGCGCTCGTCATCACTCGTCTCGACTACTGCAACTCTCTCCTGGCTGGACTCCCCGCCTCAACAATCAAGCCCTTACAACGCATCCAGAACGCAGCAGCACGCCTCGTGTTCAACCTACCTAAATTCTCCCATGTAACCCCCCTCTTCCTCAACCTCCACTGGCTCCCGGTAATCGCTCGCATTCGATTCAAGACTCTGGTACTGACTTTCATGGCTGTCAACGGAACCGCCCCTACCTACCTCCAAACATTAGTCCGACCCTACGCCCCAGCCCGAGCACTCCGCTCGGCAACTTCTGCCAAACGACTGGTACCGCCTTCACTAAAAACAGCCAAACATCGCTCTTCCAAGTCCCAACTCTTCACGGTTCTGGCTCCTCAGTGGACGGCCGAGTCGCTCGCCAGCTTCCGCAAGAGACTCAAGACCCACCTGTTCAGAGTTCACCTGGACTCTACATAACCCCCCCTAGCACTAACCTGCGTGTTTATATGTCTTAACACTTATTAATGGCACTTAGCATTGTTGTTCGTTCTCAGATGTTGTATCATGCTTAGAATCGCACGCCTGCCCAGCTACTTATGCAGGCAACTTGGCAATTATGAAACTCGTTCTATTCGTCTCGTAAATAGGAATGCTCGAAAACAGCTCTATTCTTATCTTCAGGTACCACAGTGATATATTGCTGCCTCTCCTTCAACAAATGTACTCTTTGTAAGTCGCTTTGGATAAAAGCGTCTGCCAAATGCCCTAAATGTAAATGTAAATGACCCCCGCATCCCGTGACCGCCTAACAAAACACACAGTGCGGAGTCCAGATCATCATAGCGAACTGCTCGTTCACTTCTCATGCAGTTTCCCTGGAATAAATAGTTTAGAACTTGTGGTATTTCAGGTAAATCCTCCAATGGCACATGTTAGAAGTATGCGGAACTTCATTTGTTATGCATGACAGAGCAAAGAAGCCAGAAAGAGAGATATAAACATTGCGAGTGAGCGGAATAAAACACGGATTCTTCAATGACACACGGGGCGCATTGTCGAGCGACACGTTGATTGCTTCTCTCGTTTATATAGATTGGATGATAATGATGCTGATGCTGGTGATAATGACCCGACGTGAACCCGGCTACCCGGGTACCGTATGTCGTGTATTTCTCACCTCGCTCGGGCTTCGCGCCCCTCCCCCGGTCCGGTAGCAGTCCTTCATGCTCCTCCTCCTGCGATGCCGCCTCAACACAACATCTGCTAGACGTGATCCACGGGAGACACGGAGGCGTTATGGACCAGTACGGTTCCGAGACCGACACCGAGGCGGAGGAGCATGAAGGACTGCTACCGGACCGGGGGAGGGGCGCGAAGCCGAGCGAGGTGAGAAATACACGACATAACGGTACCCGGGTAGCCGGGTTCACGTCGGGTCATTATCACCAGCAATCAGCATCATTTATCATCCAATCTATATAAACGAGAGAAGCAATCAACGTGTCCGCTCGACAATGCGCCCCGTGTGTCATTGAAGAATCCGTGTTTTATTCGCTCACTCGCAATGTTTATATCTCTCTTTCTGGCTTCTTTGCTCTGTCATGCATAACAAATGAAGTTCCGCATACTTCTAACATGTGCCATTGGAGGATTTACCTGAAATACCACAAGTTTGTAAACTATTTATTCCAGGGAAACTGCATGAGAAGTGAACGAAGCAGTTTCGCTTATGATGAATCTGGACTCCGCACTGTGTGTTTTGTTAGGCGGTCACGGATGCGGGGGTTCATTTACATTTACATTTAGGGCATTTGGCAGACGCTTTTATCCAAAGCGACTTACAAAGAGTACATTTGTTGAAGGAGAGGCCAGCAATATATCACTGTGGTACCTGAAGATAAGAAATAGAGCTGTTTTCGAGCGTTCCTATTACGAGACGATAGAACGAGTTTCATAATTACCAAAGCTTGCCTGCATAAGTAGCTGGGCAAGGCGTGCCGATTCTAAGCATGCATACAACATCTGAGAACGAACAACAATGCTAAGTGACCGTTAATAAGTATTAAGACATATAAACACGCAGGTTAGTGCTAGGGGGGGGGGGGGTTATGTAGAGTCCAGGTTGAACTCTAAACAGGTGGGTCTTGAGTCTCTTGCGGAAGCTGGCGAGCGACTCGGCCGTCCACTGAGGAGCCAGAACCGTAAGAGTTGGGACTTGGAAAGAGCGATGTTTGGCTGTTTTTAGCGAAAGCCGGTTACCAGTCGTTTGGCAGAAGTTTGCCGAGCGGAGTGCTTCTGGCTGGGGCGTAGGGTCGGACTAACGTTTGGAGGTAGGTAGGGGCGGTTCCGTTGACAGCCATGAAGGTCAGTACCAGTGTCTTGAATGGAACGCGAGCGATTACCGGGAGTCAGTGGAGGTTGAGGAAGAGGGGGGTTAACGTGGAGAATTTTAGGTAAGGTTGAACACGAGGGTGCTGCTTGCTGCGTTCTGGATGCGTTGTAAGGGCTTGATTGTTGAGGCGGGGAGTCCAGCCAGGAGAGAGTTGCAGTAGTCGAGACGAGTGATGACGAGCGCTTGGACCAGGATCTGTGCTGCTTCACGTGTGAGGAAGGGCCGGATCTTGCGGATGTTGTAGAGAGCAATTCTACAAGATCGGGCCACAGAGGTAATGTTGGCGTTGCAGGACAGCCGGTCATCCAGTACCACGCCAAGGTTCCTTGCCGTGGGTGCAGGGGAGACTTCGATGTCCTCGATGGTGACAAGTAGGTCCATCTGAGGGCAGTACATACAACATACATAAAGTACATACAACATACAAAAGTCAATACGTCTCCTCTGTCACTATTCAATATTTGGCGAGTTGGTTTTCAAGCCCATATATAGGCTATATACTTATACAATGATCACGCAGTAACACGTTACGTCAATGTAATTAACTAATTTAATCTCTCTCTCACATACAGAAACACCCACTCACTCACTACCATAGACTGTAAAATATAGCTCACTATTCAACAAAACCAATCAACCATATCATGTTATTGTCCATAAAATGTGTAATAATTAAATATGTACGCCGAAAATATGAACCGACATTTTTTTTTAGCAACACTTGGCGATTAGCATTAGCCTCCACGGCTAACACTCGGCAAGTTTCCGTCTAAGTGATAGTAAAACTACGTACTGATACTCATAGTTAATACAACTAACCACACAAGGACAAATACTGAATTATTAAATAAATAGATATATTTTGTGCATTCAAACCCCATAGAAAGGATAGCCACCGTTTTCTCGACTCCATCTCCTCGATAACTCCCGCTTCTCGGGTCCATCTCCATGACAACTCCCGCTTCTTGTCCCAATCTCTCGCGCTATTCCCTCTGTATGTATATTACATTAGTATATATACTTTATTATATTATAATATATATTATATATAATGAATAATAATTAATATATAATTTATTATTCATAGAATATTCTATTCTAATAATAATAATTAATATAATATAATTCTAATATAATAAAGTATATACGCTGCTGAACAATGAATGAAAATATTATATAAATCACAATATGGCCAAGTGCAATATCCAAATAGCAGGAGCTGCAATTTAATGGTAAAATGTGTAAATATACATTTCTAACACTAAGTACTGTAGTGTTGCACAGATGCCCTATAGCCTACACCTTTTTTCCCCAAATTATATTATAATAGTGAATCATATCGGCATCAAAATATCTATTCATATTTGTAACATATCAGGGCTCCAAATAAATGGTTGCCAGGTTGCCATTGGTTGCCATCACTTTTTAACATAAAAGACAGGGACAGCAAAGAGCAAAATGTGCGTCCCAAAATAAATTGCATTAGTGATATTTAAATATCGATTACATTTGTAACCGGAACGCTGCACATGTGTTGTTGCTTTCAGAACCAGCCAACACTGCATGTGTGCTGCAAGACAATGGCAAAACAAATAAAGTTGTTGACTGTGAGGTGAAAGGTTTGACGACCACGTCACCATGACAAATGAATGTACAAATTGATTTAACAGACAAAGAACCAGATGAACCTGAACAAAAAACAAACAGGACATTTGTGAAGCCTCGAGGTCAAGTATCCGAGCATCTTTGAGCTGAATGGAAAGTTATACTGCAAAGCAACATACATTTTGTTAATTGACAAAAATGGCAACCATATTTCCCTTTTGGCAACCAAAAGCCTGGTTGCGAGCCTGTCATGCCCCCTATTTTAGTTAGGGTTAAGCCCTGCCTATTGTTCAGCCCTATAGCATCAATAAGGTATGGCTGCTGAATCGAGTCATGTTGGATCAATGAAGAAAGGGCTGCTACTTGCAGTCCAGGTCCATTAAAAGGATGTACTGTACATTATATAAATTCAAAGTTTTGCCAAGTGTGTCAAAAAAACAACCCACATAGCTCTCTGTTAAGGGACTAGCTCTAGGGTAAGAGACTAGCTCTAGGGTTCGGGCTAGCTCAAGGGTTATGGCTAAGGTTAGGGCTAGCTCTAGGGATAGGGCTACCTCTAGGTTAAGGGCTAGCTCTAGGGATAAAGCTAACGCTAGAGTTTGGGCTATAGGTCTCGGGCAAGAGACTTGCTCTAGGGTCACATGGTCATGATTATCTTCTTCCTCCCACAGCGCCGATCTGCTGCTCGTCGCGCTACGGCCTGGCGTTGATGTCCTGCTATGGCTTCTTCGTGGTGTATGCGCTGCGGGTCAACCTCAGTGTGGCCATGGTGAACATGCTGAATTCTACCGAAGAGGCTAACCACACCAAGTCGGTGTGCGAAACCCACCAGCCAGGGATCAAACTCAACCACACGGTATGTCAGGAGGGCAATATACTACACCCCCTCATCCCCCAAACCCTATAAAGGAAAAAGCCCTCCAAGGGAAGAAACCTTGAGAAGGATTTTAGATATGCATCTAAACTCTGACTTGTGAGACTAGTCACGGCCAGTCACATATTGTTGTGGGGCCATGTGCCACCCCAGCCCCCCCATGGGTGAGGCCCTGTCTGACATGTGCTGCCCCCCTCCAGGCCAGTGTGTACAACTGGGACTCAGAGACACAGGGCTGGATCCTGGGCTCCTTCTTCTATGGCTACATCTTCACACAGATCCCTGGGGGCTACCTGGCTAGCCGCTATGGTGCCAAGTGGCTGCTGGGACTTGGGATTCTGTGTACTACAGTCTTTACCCTGCTGACGCCCGTCGCTGCAGACATGGGTGCTGGCTACCTGATCGCAGTGCGCATTCTGGAGGGAATCGGAGAGGTAGGAGCTGACCATTAGTTTTTATATGAACCAGTAATGCAGTATTACCGTAATATATTACTAAGACATACAGTAGTACTGTAAGATGTTACTGAAACATACAGTAGTACTGTAGTAAGCTATCTGTTACCATGATACCTACAGTAGTATGTCAAGGCCCAGACACACCAAACTGACATCAAAGAGCTATGTGTGCAGGGTGTCACCTATCCTTCTATGTACGCCATGTGGGCTGCCTGGGCTCCGCCCCTTGAGAGGAGCAAACTTGTCAGCATCTCAGTCACTGGTAAAACACACACACACCCACATACACTAAAGTAGGACTCCTAGTCTATTTTGGACAGAACATCCAGTCTGCCCTTAATAGTTCTGTTATAGTTCAGTGTTGTGTGGCGTTCAGGGGCCCAGCTGGGGACAGTCATCGCCCTCCCTCTGTCTGCGGAGATCTGCTACTACCTGGACTGGACCTGGATCTTCTACATCTTCGGTACGACAAACACAACCGTCACATACCCCCACACCACCATTGACAGGGTTAGATAGCCATGTGACCATCTTGGCTACATCAGGCTAGCAGAACATTCTCGAAAATTAGTTCAGACACCGATTGTTCCACTACACATGCACTACATGCATATGAATCAGTACACTGTTATTAACATATTGTTATATAATTATCATTATATTATATATTATATATATATTTTATTGCAAATAGCAAAATGTGCAACGCAAAATAAATGCATTTATTGCATTACATACATATTGTAATAGAGATTACATATTGCTGTTTTGGTTGGAACCAGAACACTGGAAATGCATTTACTCCAGAAGCAGCTGACACCATGTGTGAGACCATGTGCAAATTGATTCTACTGACAAAGTACCAGATTAACCTGAACGAAAAACAAACAAACAGGACGTTTGTGAAGTAAATAACTTCAGTAAATGATCAACCTTTGTTTGCCGAAACTTAACTTATTTTTTACGTTTTTAAGTTTGCCAGCCTGGTAACCACGAGTAGAAGTTAGTGTTGAGCCCTGGTTTAACAGGCTCACAGTTCTGTACACTACAGTGCATATATTTCACAAACCAGGTTACCTTTGTATATACCGTATTGGTCCGAATATAAGACGACCCTGATTATAAGACGACCCCTCTTTTTCAAGACTCATTTTTGGAAAAATACTTTTTTGAAGACCAAATCTGGTTTTTATAAAGAAAATAATTTTATTTGAAAATAATGATAATAAAAACACATTGAATAAAACAATGTAGGCTGTTATTTTTATCATCTTATGGTAACATCATCTTTTATAAAATAAAATAAAAATACATTGAATAAAACAATAGGCTGTTGTTTTTAACATCTTTTGGAAAATGTGGTATGGTGGTATGTTGAGCTCTTTGGCGATTTCCAAGGCTTTCAGCTGAGTGACAGCTCTGGTAATGGGCATACCGTCATTACGTTTTTCAGTCACATATTCACACACCCTCCTGTCCATCTCCTGGAAGCGGCCGCTTTGCGGTAAGCTTTTCTCTGACTGTTTGCATTTTTAAGGCAGTCTTTTTGGGCTCGCCATTTTCTAACATTACACTCTGTAACATCGTATTTCTTGGCTGCTCGACAGTTGTTTGATGACTCTGCTTCGTTGATCACCATGGTCTTAAAATTGGCATCGTAACTCCTCCTGTTTGTTAACTTTGTTGGAGCTGGTCGCTGTGTCTCTCCATCTCTCCAGGCACCTGTCGCTGTGTGTGTGTGTTTTATTTTTGTGCACCTGTCGCTGTGTGTGTGTGTTTTATTTTTGTGCACCTGTCGCTGTGTGTGTGTGTTTTATTTTTGTGCACCTGTCGCTGTGTGTGTGTGTTTTATTTTTGTTGCACCTGTCGCTGTGTGTGTGTGTTTTATTTTTGTTGCACCTGTCGCTGTGTGTGTGTGTTTTTTTTTTTGCACCTGTCGCTGTGTGTGTGTGTTTTATTTTTGTTGCACCTGTCGCTGTGTGTGTGTGTTTTATTTTTGTTGCACCTGTCGCTGTGTGTGTGTTTTATTTTTGTGCACCTGTCGCTGTGTGTGTGTGTTTTATTTTTGTTGCACCTGTCGCTGTGTGTGTGTGTTTTATTTTTGTTGCACCTGTCGCTGTGTGTGTGTGTTTTATTTTTGTTGCACCTGTCGCTGTGTGTGTGTGTTTTATTTTTGTTGCACCTGTCGCTGTGTGTGTGTGTTTTATTTTTGTTGCACCTGTCGCTGTGTGTGTGTGTTTTATTTTTGTTGCACCTGTCGCTGTGTGTGTGTGTTTTATTTTTGTTGCACCTGTCGCTGTGTGTGT
>PIJE02007900.1:10000-11564 GCA_002895965.2 Coryphaenoides rupestris | reverse complement strand
GAGGTTTCCCACCGCTCTTCGAGGGGCTGGGCGGGGGTGGGGGGGGGCGGGGGGGCGGGGGCGGGGTGGGGGGGGGCGGGGGTTCAACACACTGGGCTCCAAGAAACGCTTTTATTAACAGTTACACAAAAAGGTGCTGCTAATAGAATTTCCGCACTTACAGACCTACAGGCTGTTAGCCACCAGCACTATTCAGGCACATATTTATGAAGACGTTACTGTAAGACTTTGCAGGTTTGCAAAATCGGCGAAAACGAAAAGAGACTTTTGAAAAACGACAATGGCGCTTCCAAACGCAAACCTGACACACCGTAAAGTACTTCAGAGAGAGCCCCTCGAATCGCGGCGGCGGCGGCGGCGGCGCTAGCGGTGTGGCGGCGCTAGCGGTAGCGTTAGCGGCCGGGGGAGGGGGAGGGGCGGGCGGGCGGGCGGGCGGATAAGAGATAAGCGTCGACTTGTAAAACATAATTATATTTCTGTCGCGGGGTGTTCTCGCCGGCGGCTGAAAGGAACACATTTAACCTGCGATTCATGCGTGGCCGGGGAGACCAAACCGCCGTTTAATATGTTGCCCGTTTTATTTTTTTTTCAACTGCGGAGGTAAGTAGACTTTAAATATGTTGCGGCGGCGCGGAGGTCGCTTTTTCGGACGGGAAAAAATTGATTATATCTGGATTTTATTTTGTATTTTTTACGATTTGTTCTTCTTATGTTTTCCTTTTCCAGAGGAGGATGGCGAGGTGGGGCGGGGTGTTCAAAAAAGTATTTTCGGTGCTGCAACGCGGCTCTTAATCCGTTGACTTTTTCCCAGGGGAGTAATGGAACAAAAAAGAAATTAGATGACTTTAATCACAGTTCAGTTCTTACAAAAGGTCAAATATCCTATTTTAATATCGTTGGTTAAGCAAAACCACATTCTAATCTGAGAAAAGCCTTCTGTACAGGTTCCCGTTCGGTCTTTTAATATCGTTATTGAGTGAGTATTCCGGGTTCGTTGCGCCGGAGATCGCGACACTAAAGTTCTCCTTGGGGGCCGTGGTGATGAGCTGAAACTCCCGCCCCCCCCAAACGCTGATTGGTCCGACGGTTTTGTATCTTTTGGAAGAGGCTTTCGATTGGCTGGAAGCAAGGTGAGTTGTGTGCAGCAGGTGTGTGTGAATCTGAGGACAGTTGCGGTTTCTGGACCCAGAGTTTTGCTGCACCAGACATTTGTATTGATAGAGTGAAACATTTCGCCGTCGCACTTCCGAACAAGAAACCCCGAATAGACTCTTCGGCTACACATGGGTTTGGTTCACTTATTGGGCGGAAGACGCTAATCACAGTCGATTATTTCCATTTTGTAAATATTTAAAGGGTGGTGTTTTGTTTGATAGGATCAACTCTCACGAGCAAAAACACGGGGAAATGTCTGTTGTGTGTGTGTGTGTGTGTGTGTGCGTGTGTGTGTGTGTGTGTGTGTGTGTGTGTGTGTAGGGTTCTTGTGTTCGTTCACAATTGTAAGCAGTTGTCCTGCCGCATGTCATGCTAATGACTGAGCGGAGCGTTGCTTACCTACTGGGCC
>PIJE02007899.1:10000-11567 GCA_002895965.2 Coryphaenoides rupestris | reverse complement strand
TTGCTGTGCTGGTTTTCCTGTGCTGGAAATAACCAGCATACAGGCGCTGATTTTGGTGCAAAATGGGTGCATGATTGGCCATTTCTCTGTACATGGAACATACAGGCTGGAGTAAAACTGTAATACGCAGAATACTCTTTAATAGCTCTTTAACAGGCATGAAACATACACTGGAAATGTGTGAAATGGTTTCCACCTAATGAAATGTCCATCAAAAGACACAGTCCACAAATGACACGGTGGCAGAAAACTTGAATATACCAGAACTGACATTCCATGCTGGGTAAAAACCATCACGATGTTTATCACGATAATGAACCCTGTTTCATATCACAAAGTCCTATTAGCGCCATCCTCCAGGAAGGAAGGAAATTGAAAAAATGTCTGCCCCACATCTGGGAAGCGCAACGGACTGGCGAGCTAGCGCCTGATACGGACACACTTTGGCAGAACAAGAATGGCCTCAAACAAACTCGCCAAAGTCATGCAAACCGTGAGCCAAAGCAAACATGGCTGCACATCTGACCTCAACATGAGGGAGTAATCTTACATGAAGAGAGAGAGAGAGAGAGAGAGAGAGAGAGAGAGAGAGTCTATCTGTGTGTTTACTCTAGCGGTCTCTCCCTTCCCGCCACCCCTGGGAGACTTATCAGCTGTGTGTGTCTTGTATAAACAATAGGAACCCTCCTGGAGACCCCGACAGAACGGGCCCCAAAGTAGCCTGCGTCCCCCAATAGCTCCGAGAAGACTGAGGCCTCTGTGTGTCTAAAGGATGTTGGTGAGTTAAGTGTGTTCTATGTTCTAAGTAACACTGACAATGTCAAGGACTCCATATGTGAAACAAATACAGCTGTGAAGCGTTCCATACGGCGGGTCCATTCCCCTGATGGCCATCTTGGAACCAAGATGGCTGCTCTGTGAACAACGCTCATAACACAAATGTGGGATCGAATAAATTACCAAGAATATGACTCAGGAGGTTGATGAGGAACATGCAGAGACAGAGTACACATTCACTCCGTAAGACTCGAAGAGACTTAAGAGACTTGAGTTGGGTTCCATTCTCACCAAGTTCGTGTTTCCCGGGGTTGTCGGAGATCTCCATGACGTAGAGTTTGAGGCCATTGTAGCTCCTCCCGATGGTGTAGATGCGCGTGATGTCGGGACACTGCTCAGTCACCGACTTCATCAGCTTCAAGATTCAGGAGATCAGGTCGGTTAGATACACCGTCTGAGAATGATCTAGTAGAACTAGGAGTACTCGAGTTAAAGATACTGCTGTCTTTTGGCCTGAGGCCAGACTAAATTAGACTAATGTTGGATAGTATCTCTAAATATGAACATTCGGCACTCATCAAATATCTCAAAAAGGTGAAAATGGGTTATAGGCCCAAATATGCATCATGTTCTAATGACCCTCAATATACCTTTTTACCCTTCACAGTTACTGTTGTCGGGTAATGAGCTTTAGCGTTAGCCTTTAGCACTAACCTTCCTCATCTCCATGTAGTTGTGGTGTCGGAAGTCAAGACCGTCTTCCTCTTCCTGCTGGCCTTGATGCAGATCT
>PIJE02007899.1:0-5000 GCA_002895965.2 Coryphaenoides rupestris | reverse complement strand
GCACGACCAGCGCCTCCTCTCAGCGCCTCCACAGACGAGCGGAGAAGGAGAAGAAACGAAAAGAGAGGAAACAGAAGGAGGAGAAGAAGGAGGAGGAGGATGGGGATGACGTGAAAAGCAAGTCTGGCGCTTGGATTGATGAGAAGAAACGAAAAGAGAGGAAACAGAAGGAGGAGAAGAAGGAGGAGAAGGAGGAGGAGGAGGATGGGGATGACGTGAAAAGCAAGTCTGGCGCGGCAACAAAGGATTTGGGTATTGATTTCATTTCATATTTGATATTATTTCATGTGCTGGTTGGCATGCAAACAAATATGGATCAATAACTAATACTATGGCTAATATGCATTATTGCAGGCTATATGCTCTCTGATATTCTATATTCTGCAGTGATGCAAAAGTTTTAATACACTTATACACACGTATATTGTGTTGGTCATGGGAGAAAGAGACATCAAATAGATAGGCTTACTTCATGTTGTCCTGAGGGGCGGTGGTGGGGGAGCAGCTTCCTGTGCAGCTATATGCTCTCTGATATTCTATATTCTGCAGTGATGCAAAAGTTTTAATACACTTATACACACGTATATTGTGTTGGTCATGGGAGAAAGAGACATCAAATAGATAGGCTTACTTCATGTTGCTTTAATTGCTTTATGATTTATGTACATTTTATGATTATGAGATATGCAACTACAAACGACTTCTAAAACAAGTGACCAAAAAGAAAAAAAGAAGGGCAGAAAGAAAAAAAGAAACTAAATTAGAAACTTAAATAAAAGCATCTCTTATTTCGAAGCCACCCAGCGTGCACTAAGCCAGGCTCTCTGATGAGTTTAATTGTCCTTTAAACCAGAAGTCTCTGCTGCTGCTCAGGACTTGACGTTCCAGCAGGCTCCTCCACTGGCCGGGTCTCAAGTTACACACACACACACACACTCACACACACACACACGCACGCACGCACACACACACACACACACACACACACACACAATGTATGCTAAGTTCCATAAACTCTTCTTGGAAGAGTGAAATACACGCACACACACACACATCACACACACACACATGCATGCATACACACATGCCCACACACACACACACACATGCACATGCACACACACACACACACACACACACACACACACACACACACACATGCATGCACGCACACACACACATACACACACACACACACACACACACACACACACACACACACACACACACACACACACGCACACACACACACACACACACAACGCGACGGAGCGCGGCCACAGCAGCAATGGGGGCGCGACCGGGGTCTCCGTCTCCGGAAGCTGGGAGGATGTGGGTGGGGGTGAGCTATGGCCTTGATGGGATGCCTTCCCTGGAAGTGGACACATGCAGATAGGTCGCACCGCGAGACGGAAGCAGAAATTGAAGATGTGAGACTGAGATTGAACCGTAATTCGAGAGAGGACCGCAACCGGTTGAGGTCGGTAGAAGTGGCATCGGCTTACGATTATTCACTCTAAAACATCCTACTACTCGAATAATATTTGCTGAGTGCACTTTAATTTTGAGCATAATTGCCTCCTCTCCTCTCCCTCCTCTCCTCCCACTCCACTCTCCTCTCTCCCTTCTCCTCTCTCTTCCTCTCTCCTTCTCCTCTCTCTTCTCTCTCTCTCTCCTTTCCTCTCTCTCGCTCTCTCCTCTCTCTCTGCCAAGCAAACACACAAGATGTACACAACATTTAGCAAATATATACACAACATAATCTACAGTATGTTGTGGGATCAGTTGTGGAATCAGTTGTGGGAACGCACGAAAAACACGATTCCACTGCAACACTATGTTAAAGGGGAACATCGCCGATTTTCAACCTTATCTCAGCCTTATCTCAACCTTATCTCAGCCTTATCTCAACCTTATCTCAACCTTATCTCAGCCTTATCTCATCCACTCTCACCACTGTCAAACTGGCATAAGTAGCAGGGAGATCTGGGTGCCGGCTTTTTAAGTCTTCCTCCTCCTTACATGCCATGGACCGATTGTCTCTCTCTGTGCTCCAGGGCAGGAGGCTCATTCACGAGCGTCAGCGAGGAAAGGTAAACATCGTTCATGTGCAGATACTCGGACCCACATGAGAATGATACAGAGCTGGGTCCCCCTTTAAGATTCAAGATTCAAGATTCAAGAACTTTATTTGTCACAGACACATACATGATATGCAGTGAAATGAAAAGTGGTGATGCTCAGCGGAGTGTGCAACAGAACAATACAATACAAAGAACACAAATTGGAATATACACAATATTTACAGTATTTACAGCAAAAAACATCCTGACACCTTGAATGTACACACATCTACACACACACACACACACACAACACACACACACACACACACACACACACACACACACACACGCACACCTGTCCCCACCACCACCCCTCCTCTCCCTCCACCTCCTTCCTCCTCCTCCTCCTCCTCCCACCTCCTCTCCACCTCCCATCCCTCCTCCTCCCCACCTCTTCCTCCTCCCACCTCCTCTCCAACCCCCTGCTCCTCCCTCCTCTCCTCCTCCCCCCCTCCTCCTCCCTCCCCCTCTCCTCTCTCCTCTCCTCTCTCTCTCCTCTCCTCTCTCCTCCTCCACCTCTTCTCTCCTCCCCTCTCCTCTTCCTCTCCCCACCACTTCCACCTCCACCACCATCATCCCCACCTCCTCCACCCCCACCACCACCTCCTCCCATCCACCACCCCACCTCCTCCACCGCAGCTCCTCCATCTCCTCCACCCCACCCCCTCCACCTCCTCAGAGAGCAGGGAGTGAGTGCTCACGCTTGCTGTCCCCGTGCAGAGTGCCCCCCGCTTGGCCTGGAGTCTCTGCGGGTCCAGGACAGCCAGCTGCAGTCGTCCTCCTTCAAGAGGCCTGGCCTGGGGCCCCACAGGGGACGGCTGAACATCCAGGTCAGAGGTCACATCAGCACCACCCACGGCCCCCGGCCTTCAGAGGGGAGGGTTTGTTATTGAGAGTGTTATTGTGTAAATGTAGTATTTATTGTTTAGGACAGGGCCTTGTGATGGTGGTGGGGCTTTAATGATCAGAATTAATCATATTTAATGGTTGATGCAATTCAATAATTTATTGTTGATTATTTATGTAAATGTATTATTGATTATGAGTTTGATTAGATTATTGATCATGGATGCGATTATATTATTGATCATTGGTGTGATTTTATAATTGATCATTGATATAAATGTATTATTATTTGTTCGTTTGATGTTATTATTGATCATTGATGTGATTTTATGATTGATCATTGCTGTGATTTGTAGTCAGGCATCGAATGTGTATAAATATGAGTTTCTAAAACATACTTATAAAGAACTAAATAAATACAGTAGTAAAAAAAAAATAAAAAATAATATATCAAAAATACAAAAAATAAAAATACAAAAATAAGATACAATAAACAAAAATAGATACAAAAGGAAAGAGAGAGGCGGGAAGAAGGGTAGCCGGGGGAGAGAGACACAGAGAGAGAGTTAGAAGTTGTTTGTTACATCTCTGTTTCTCTCTCTCCTTGTATGTCTCTCTCTCTCTTCTCGCTCTCTCTCTCTGTTTCTCTCTCTGTCTCTCTCTGTCTCTCTTTTCTCTCTCTCTGTCTCTCTCTCTCTGTGTCTCTGTCTCTCTCGTCTCTCTCTCTCTGTCTCTCTCTCTCTGTCTCTCTCTCTCTCTCTCTCTCTGTGTCTCTGTCTGCTGTCTTCTCTGCTGTGTTCTCTTCTTGTGTTGTTTTTAAATAGTTAGGTTTTCAGCCCAAACAGTGGTGTGCGATTACAACAGACAATTGATGTCAGGGTAATTGTGCATGACACGTGTTGACGCGGTGTAGGCGGGAAGTGCGAGGGATGTGTATTGGCTGGAACAGGGTCCATTATATGTTGGGTAGAGAGCGGGGGGGTGAGTGTTATGTTTTGTGCGTTCATGTCATTGACTAGAGGTAATTGATATGTTTTGAGTTTTTGTTTCGGTGGTTAGATTCTGTTCCTGTATTTTTGTTTATTATTTAGTGTTGTATTAGTACATGTATTGGGCATTATTGTAATGGGAAAATCTTGCTGTGATTTGTAGTCAGGCATCGAGGAGGGCGACCTGTACGACGGGGCGTGGTGCGCGCAGCATGAGGACCTGCAGCAGTGGCTGGAGGTGGACGCCATCCACATGACCCTCTTCACGGCCGTCATCCTGCAGGGGCGGAGCTCCATCTGGAGGTCACTGCGCTTCAAAACACAGATCGTTTGTGACATCACTATTTGTTCTCTCTCTTTTCTCGTATATCTCTTGTAATGTTTCTGCATTGTTTAATTTAATGTGTTCTGTCGTCATTTCTTTTGTCCCCCCTCTCCATTATCTTACATTTCTCCCACGTCTACTCACCTTTAGTCAACATGACTACTGCTGTGCGTGCCACTATACTCTCTTGCTCTTGTACGTCGCCTGTTCGTGAGGCATACGTCTCTCTTCACTTACACCCAACCCCTGTCACCTCATGCTCCTCGTCCCAGGATAAGCAGATTCTAATGAAACAGACTTTCATTCTGCTAGTCTACTCATTTTCTTGTTTTTTCACAATCTGCACTCCACCACTCACACTACCTCTCCTATCCATAAGCTCTGCCTCATCTCCTTCTCGTTCTCTCTCTCCTATGCTTCTCTGTCATCCCTTTAGTCCCGCTTGGTGTCTCTTGATTATTCAAATATAATGTAGTAACCAAGCACAGAGGAACGACAATCCTGGCACAGTATCACCCCTCGCCCATCCACCTAATCACTGTCCCTCGACTCTAGATGCACAACTGAACTTGATAACACAAATCCATAAAACTACTAAACATGTTCCGTTGTCCCTTTCCTAAAGCCCCTAACAACTGTGCGGCGTTTCCAGTTGTTTGTTTTTTACCCTCTGTTTGACCGTCATGTTTGACCCCGGTGGTGTGCTGATGCATT
>PIJE02007897.1:0-7500 GCA_002895965.2 Coryphaenoides rupestris | reverse complement strand
TGCGATTTTATCCCTTTTTCCTCCGAGGTCTCGTGTTGCTTTGTTCTGCTGAGACGGAGAGATGGAGAGAGGGATCAGGGAGGGGAAGAGAGAGAGAGAGAGAGAGAGAGAGAGAGAGAGAGAGGAGGAGATGAACAGCGTGATAGAGGCATCGGCAAATATATCAAGTCCTAGTCTGAGAGAGGGAGTGAAATATGGCGAGGCCTGAGACTACGAAAGTGAGAGGAAGAGTGGGAAATAGATCAAGATAGTGATAGAGAGAGAGCGAGAGAGAGAGAAGAGACGAAGGATGGAGAGACAGAGAAGGGAGGAAGGGAAATAGATCAAGCGAGTGATCGAGAGAGAGAGAGAGAGAGAGAGAGAGAGAGGAAGACACATAAAGTGAGTAAGAGTGAAGTAGATAAATGGAGGAAGGGCGAACGAGACAAGAGTGATGGAGATAGAGAGAGAGAGAGAGAGGGAGAGAGAGAGGGGGGGTGGTGAGAGAGAGAGAGAGAGAGAGAGAGAGAGAGAGAGAGAGAGAGAGATGACTAGTGTATGTCCTCACACAGAGCAGAGAGGGCTAGGGCTGTGGCAGATCGATAGCTCCTGAGTGGAGGGGTTGAGGCCGCACAGGATAAACCCAGCAGACGTCTTGATGTGTGATTACTGTACAGACCGCCGCCGCCGCCGCCGCCGCCGCCGCCGCCGCCGCCACCCATGCGGAACCCTGCCGGCCAGCGCTCTGATGTCACCGGAATTGGCCGCGGGGGCCGAGGGGGGGGGTGTGTGGAGGGTGGGTGTGTGTGTGGGTGTGTGGGTGGGTGGGTGGCCGGGCCAAATCAATTTGATTGGCCTGGCACAGGACCGCCCATCACAGCAGTCGTTCGCCTGCCGGCACTGAAGCGACACACACACACACGCACACAGACCCCCAGCTCGCGTCCCCCGGCGGGGTCTGGTCCCCCCCTGGTCGACCCGACCGACCGGTTTTTCTGGGGGGGGGGGAGAGAACCGGGTCGGGTCGGGGGGTTCCAGCGGGTCGGGTTTGTTTTCATCGAATCGGGATCCAACCGGGGACAAATGATGGAACAAAACCTCCGACGTGATGAATGTGCGAGTGAATGGATCAGCGATTCGGGGACTCGACCAATCAATCTATCTGTCAGGATATCTATATATGTCTGTCTGTCTGTCTGTCTGTCTGTCTGTCTGTCTGTCTGTCTGTCCGCCTGAGGGCCATAACAGAGCAAATACTACTTAGCGGCGGCCAGACTTACGAAACACTTTGCGTCTACAGCTTGGAGGTCCTCTGTCACATTTACATTTACATTTACATTCGGGGCATTTCGCCAACGCTTTTATCCAAAACGACTTACAATAAAAGATATCGCCCAAAGAGAGACGGCGATATATCACCGGTGGTGCACCTCGGAGGGGGTCGACGGAAAAGGGTGCCGGGAAAAAAACAGTCTTGGCTTCATCTCCGGGTCCCTGAATCCCACTGAAAACTCACAGGAAACTCTTGCAACTTAGTGCAGCTTAGTTATCTGTCGGAGCGACGACCAATATTTGTGATTATGGTGATTGGTGATTAATGTGAAGAAATCAATAAGAAAGAATCGATCATCAGTCCATTTTAACCGGATGTGTGTGTGTGTGTGTGTGTGTGTGTGTGTTTTCGTGTTTCTCTAATCTGTGTTCCCGAGCGCCTTAAGATAGTTTGTTTTAAGGGAACATAATTATTGCGCAAGACTAACACAATAAACTCATTTAAAGGCAAATTAGTCGTGTTGCTTCGCCCGCACGCGGGATAAAACACGACTCTGAGACAGAAGTACAGTGTGGGCGATGTTCATCCTGTAAAACATCTTGTGTAACATCTCCACACGGTTGTTTATTGATTATCTTCAGTATTTGTACTATTTAGTCATTTTATACAAACATTTTTATCTTTTAGAGGACGCCTCTTACCTGTGAGGATGCTCTGTGAAACGAGCAGGTCGGGGTGAGGAGGACCCCCAAGACGTTGTTGTGTACACAACGTCTTGGGGTCCAATTGACCGCCTTGGCCCGATCGCGTTCAACATTTGACCTGTTTGACCTCATTTTACTGTCATTTTGAACCTGATTACAGGCCGACTATGTGCTCTAAATCTTGACGTATACTCAGGTCTCGCTTGAGAAAATGAGATTCTACCTCAATGGGATTCCCCTGATTGAATAAATTAGCGGAAAATTGGAAATTGAAGCGTTTCCCAAGTCACCGAATTCAATGAGTCATTTTTATATTCAAGGGGTTTATGATCTCCGTGGAAGGACAGAATATATGGTGATATACCACATTAACGAAAGAGCTATCTATATATTTATATGTATATACAGTACATTATGTCATATAGGATTAGGATGCAATGGAAGCAATGGAAACGACGGGGATCGAACCCAGTGCCTTTTGCCTGATTCAGACTCCGTACGGTTGCTGACTGTTTCGCTGCAAGGTGGCGTCACGCACGAACCTACCGAGACTTGTGCCCTGGGGGGAGCTTGCCAACTGGAGGTGGGTTGTGAGGACCTGTGCTCTTTGATGGTAGGAGGGATTGTGACCCATGTGTGGCTCGTAGGTGTTGGTTTTGGTCTGCCCTGGCCATCTGGGCTGGGGTGGGCTGGGGGCAATAGTAGCCAGCTGGGGCGACAATGATGGTGGGGGGAGTGGGTGGATGTCATATAGGATTAGGATGCAATGGAAGCAATGGAAACGACGGGGATCGAACCCAGTGCCTTTTGCCTGATTCAGACTCCGTACGGTTGCTGACTGTTTCGCTGCAAGGTGGCGTCACGCACGAACCTACCGAGACTTGGAAAAATAGCAGTAAGACGAGAAAAAAGACCCCAAAAAATACTGTCTATAATATAATCCTGTTCTTGTTTTTTTTTTAACATGGCAATATGCTGGGCACCCCAGTGTGAGCACGCCTCTGTGACCGCCTCTGCTGCTGCGCTGCTCGCGGGGGGGTCCTTGAAGCCGTGCGGGGGTGAGGTTGGGGGTGAGGGGGGATGGGGGGTTGTGGGAGACCCCCGGGTGTACATCACATCCACGGTGACAGCGGTGCCTGGGAGCTGTTGCCTGGTGAAGCGCGGGCCAATTAGAGGAGGGCTTGGTAGGGGAGGGTCGGGTGGAAGGGGGGAGGGGTCGGTGGAGGGGGGCGGGCGGGTCGGGAGTTGGAAGCTCGTATCAATCAGAAATCAAATGACATCTCATCAAAACGGCCGCGTCAGCGTTCGATTCCGCCCCCAGTGAAACCTGCTGTCCGTTATCTGCAGTTCCACCCCCCCCCCCACCCCCAACCGTCACCTCTGACCTCTGAGCCTACGGTCTGGCCGTCTTTTATATTTCAGTCGGCTGTTTTTAAGAGCGGGAGAATTTTCACACAGCATGACACACCACACACACACACACACATGTGGATGTATGCACCGTACTCGTGTTATCATCAAGCACACGTTTGGAAGCACATGTCACAGCTCACACACTCACACACACTCAAACGCACACACGTGCACACGCCACACACACACTGACAAACACACACACTCACACTCAAACCCACATGCATGAACGCACACTACACTCAAACACACACAAATACACTCAAACCAACACGTACACACACTCATACCCACACAAATACACTCAGACCTACACACACACGCACACTCAAACCCACACACACACACACACACACATACCTACACACACACACGCACACACACTCAAACGCAAACACACATACACACACACACACACACTCAAACCCACACACACACACACACACATACCTACACACACACACACACACACACTCAAACCCACACACACACACACACACACACACACACACACACACACACACACACACACACACACAGACACACACACACACACACAGACACACACACCACCTCCACACACACAGTGCCTGCGGTATTGTGGGGCCGCTGTGGGGACTCAATCCAATTAACACCTTAATGTTGGGGTCCCCAGTCTGCGGTTGGCTGTCACTCCGCTGCGCACACACACACACACACACACACACACACACACACACCACACCACACACACAACGTCGCCGGGTCCCCCGTGGAGACGGAGGAGACACACACACACGTTCGCACACACACACACACACACACACACACCGAGGAGGAGGAAGGCTTTGGATCCTCTCAGAGCAGAGGAGATGGACAGCTCTCCTCCTCACAGGGTGGTTTTACACCGGAACCGATGACCGGGGGGGTCGGCGGGGGGGGCGGCGTGGGGGGGGGCCCGGTCATCTCCAGGGCTGTCAGTCGAGGACCGAGCTGAGACCCACAGGACACCCGCAAAAATAAATAAATACAAGCCAGATTCGAGACTCCAAAAAACCCTCATTAATCTCGACGATCTCCTAAAAATCAGAAAAAGGAAGGTGTCTGAACAGAAGGCTTATTCCAACAAGATGTGCGCGACGAGAAACATCCATTGCAGGCGGCGTGTTTATGTTAATAACTTAGTGGCGCCCGTATTTAACTGGAATTGGACGCATCTATTAAAATTCTAAAAGCAGTAAGAGCAATATGTGAAGCTTCCTGGTAGAATGCCGTTGGTTCGCCGAACGAGAGGCGTAGTCATCGTAGTGATGGTCGTTGCAATTTTTGTAAAAGTAAGTTATGAATAGGAGTCATGGTGGCAGTTATGATAAATTATAACAATTGTTGTGTGTAGCACCTTCTGAAAGCATCCTTGGCTGAACACAGTGCTTTACAAGACAATAGAATAAAACCAAAATTAAATACAGAATACACTAAAAACAGTGCTGATAGTAGTAGTAGTAGTAGTAGTAGTAGTAGAAGCTAGCAGTAGCAGAGTCTGGTCTGGTTCTGGTCTCCTGCCGGATAGAGTCTGGTCTGGTCTGGTTCTGGTCTCCTGCCGGATAGAGTCTGGTCTGGTCTGGTTCTGGTCTCCTGCTGGATAGAGTCTGGTCTGGTCTGGTTCTGGTCTCCTGCTGGATAGAGTCTGGGTCTGGTCTGGTTCTGGTCTCCTGCTGGATAGAGTCTGGTCTGGTCTGGTTCTGGTCTCCTGCTGGATAGAGTCTGTCTGGTCTGGTTCTGGTCCTCCCTGCTGGATAGAGTCTGGTCCTGGTCTGGTTCTGGTCTCCTGCTGGATAAGAGTCTGGTCTGGTCTGGTTTCTGGTCTCCTGCTGGATAGAGTCTGGTCTGGTCTGGTTCTGGTCTCCTGCTGGATAGAGTCTGGTCTGGTCTGGTTTCTGGTCTCCTGCTGGATAGAGTCTGGTCTGGTCTGGTTCTGGTCTCCTGCTGGATAGAGTCTGGTCTGGTCTGGTTCTGGTCTCCTGCTGGATAGAGTCTGGTCTGGCCTGGTTCATGGTCTCCTGCCTGGATAGAGTCTGGTCTGGCTGGTTCTGGTCTCCTGCTGGATAGAGTTCTGGTCTGGTTCTGGTTCTGTCTCCTGCTGGATAGAGTCTGGTCTGGTCTGGTTCTGGTCTCCTGTGGATAGAGTCCTGGTCTGGTCTGGTTCTGGTCTCCTGCTGGATAGAGTCTGGTCTGGTTGGTTCTGGTCTCCTGCTGGATAGGTCTGGTCTGGTCTGGTTCTGGTCTCCTGCTGGATAGAGTCTGGTCTGGTCTGGTTCTGGTCTCCTGCTGGATAGAGTCTGGTCTGGTCTGGTTCTGGTCTCCTGCTGGATAGAGTCTGGTCTGGCCTGGTTCTGGTCTCCTGCTGGATAGAGTCTGGTCTGGCTGGTTCTGGTCTCTCCTGCCTGGATAGAGTCTGGGTCTGCGTTCTGGTCTCCTGCTGGATAGAGTCTGGTCTGGTCTGGTTCTGGTCTCCTGCTGGATAGAGTCTGGTCTGGTCTGGTTCTGGTCTCCTGCTGGATAGAGTCTGGTCTGGTCTGGTTCTGGTCTCCTGCTGGATAGAGTCTGGTCTGGTCTGGTTCTGGTCTCCTGCTGGATAGAGTCTGGTCTGGTCTGGTTCTGGTCTCCTGCTGGATAGAGTCTGGTCTGGTCTGGTTCTGCTCTCCTCTGGGCTCCTGGAGCTGCAGGTCTGTGGGTGTCGGTGTGTAATAGCCCCACGCTGATGAAGTTGTGCGCGCCGACCGACATGCAGCAGCAGAGGCGGTCACAGAGGCGTGCTCACACTGGGGTGCCCAGCATATTGCCATGTTAAAAAAAAAACAAGAACAGGATTATATTATAGACAGTATTTTTTGGGGTCTTTTTTCTCGTCTTACTGCTATTTTTCCAAGTCTCGGTAGGTTCGTGCGTGACGCCACCTTGCAGCGAAACAGTCAGCAACCGTACGGAGTCTGAATCAGGCAAAAGGCACTGGGTTCGATCCCCGTCGTTTCCATTGCTTCCATTGCATCCTAATCCTATATGACATAATGTACTGTATATACATATAAATATATAGATAGCTCTTTCGTTAATGTGGTATATCACCATATATTCTGTCCTTCCACGGAGATCATAAACCCCTTGAATATAAAAATGAGTCATTGAATTCGGTGACTTGGGAAACGCTTCGATTTCAATTTTCCGCTAATTTATTCAATCAGGGGAATCCCATTGAGGTAGAATCTCATTTTCTCAAGCGAGACCTGAGTATACGTCAAGATTTAGAGCACATAGTCGGCCTATAATCAGGTGCAAAATGACAGGACAACTTAAGTGGCGAGTAAAACGAGGTCAAACAGGTCAAATGTTGAACGCGATCGGGCCGAGGCGGTCAATTGGACCCCAAGACGTTGTTGTACACAACAACGTCTTGGGGTCCTCCTCACCCCGACCTGCTCGTTTCACAGAGCATCCTCACAGGTAAGAGGCGTCCTCTAAAAGACACAAATGTTTGTATAAAATGACTAAATAGTACAAATACTGAAGATAATCAATAAACAACCGTGTGGAGATGTTACACAAGATGTTTTACAGGATGAACATCGCCCACACTGTACTTCTGTCTCAGAGTCGTGTTTTATCCCGCGTGCGGGCGAAGCAACACGACTAATTTGCCTTTAAATGAGTTTATTGTGTTAGTCTTGCGCAATAATTATGTTCCCTTAAAACAAACTATCTTAAGGCGCTCGGGAACACAGATTAGAGAAACACGAAAACACACACACACACACATGCATGCACACACACACACACACACACACACATCCGGTTAAAATGGACTGATGATCGATTCTTTCTTATTGATTTCTTCACATTAATCACCAATCACCATAATCACAAATGTTGGTCGTCGCTCCGACAGATAACTAAGCTGCACTAAGTTGCAAGAGTTTCCTGTGAGTTTTCAGTGGGATTCAGGGACCCGGAGATGAAGCCAAGACTGTTTTTTTCCCGGCACCCTTTTCCGTCGACCCCCTCCGAGGTGCACCACCGGTGATATATCGCCGTCTCTCTTTGGGCGATATCTTTTATTGTAAGTCGTTTTGGATAAAAGCGTTGGCGAAATGCCCC
>PIJE02007895.1:0-11569 GCA_002895965.2 Coryphaenoides rupestris | reverse complement strand
CTTCCAGAGATGGTTGGGATGGTGATCGGTACTGAATGGGCAGATGTAGAATGGTAGCACATACAAGGGTTCGCCAAGAGTATGTTTTTTGAGAATTGTTCATCGGTCATGAATTCAAATCAGTTGTAAAAATGTGAGCGAGTCTGTTTATCTGGCGCAGGAAGGAGTAATCAAAGCCCTCCTGTCTTTGGCCAAGAATGTTTTTTTACTGAGAACCTAAGGTACCGGGAATGTGAGATTTCTTAACTAGAACGCAAGGCACCTTGACTGCGAGGTAAACGCGCTCGGTTCTGCCAGACTCCCTCGGGAGAACACATCTTTTACAGCTTTCACGTGTTGGCGAGTTGTGTTGTACTTTCAGAGAATTTACTTGCTGCCCATCTTTCATATTTCCCGAGTCTGCGTCCAATCAGAATAGAGTTACAAAATACACGAAAGGTCATCTCTTTCATCATTGTCTTTTGGCTTATCCGCATTACGCACGGCAAAATAAAATTAGCAGTATTTCTGGACCCCCGGGGGGGGGCGGTGACTGATGTGCTAATGTTCTGCGGTGTTGTAAGGAGACACGGAAACAAACGGATCGTTTTTCGTCGTGTGTGACATCAACGGTTGGACCGCGATTAGTTCGAATCCAAAGGTGTTTGGCTCGCGCAGTGTTTATACAGTCTCCCCATTTAACTTAACTTAACATTTGGACGAAAAATATCGCCTGACCTCACCGCTATGTCTATCAACGACCATCCCAAAATCAGCATGTTCCAATTAAGCCCACATCATCATCATCATCATCATCGTCAAAAATAGATTTCCCATGTTCATCGTCTTGTGTGTGCCAGATCCAATGTTGCACTTGGAATTATGTTTGCTTGTATTTAGTAATAATCGCCGAGAAATACATCAGCAGAGAAGTAAACGTTGCCAGTTGATTCCGTGGCGGTCGTGGGGTACGGGTTGGCAGCACCGACGCACCTTGACTTCGAAAGCGGAAGCATCCGGCGGTCAGAATGTCACGACGGTCATCCTGTTTACTCTCTCGATGCTTCTAGATGTTTCTGCAGCTGTTTGCCGCGTGCAGTCTGGACCTCGTCAGGTCAGACTGCGCTCTTCAACCTCCGGGACGCCGCCGCTTCTCTCGGACGCCTCCGCCGCCTCCGAGTGCTCGTGGGTTCGGACGGTAGCCCGGGGTTTGAGGTTCTGTGAGGTTTTTGCGGGGTCTCTCGTGTACGTGGGTCATTGGCTTCGTGGGGTCCGGACAGCGCGAAGGTCCAACGGAGGCAGCGGTCAACATCTGGACGGAACCAACAGATGCAGGAAAAGGACAGTGATGATGAAAGTGATGCAGAGACATGGAGGAACGGAGAGAGAGAGAGAGAGAGAGATACAAAACTGAGAGAGAAACAATCGAGATAAGGACAAGAGGGTGAGGACATGGATGGACACATAGAGCGGGACAGACACATTTAGAAAAGGACAGACAGACAGAGAGAGAGAGAGAGAGAGAGAGAGAGAGAGAGAGAGAGAGAGAGAGAGAGAACCGACAATCAGGCAGGCAGACAGAGAGACAAATGGAAAGAGGACAGAAAGAGAGACAGAGACAGGAAGACAGATAGACACGGGGAGTCTGAGACAGACACTGTGAGAGAGAGAGAGAGACAGAGAGAGAGAGAGAGAGAGAGAGAGAGAGAGAGAGAGAGAGAGAGGAGAGAGAGAGAGAGAGAGAGAGAGAGAGAGAGAGAGAGAGAGAGAGAGAGAGAGAGAGAGAGAGAGAGAGAGAGAGAGAGAGAGAGAGAGAGAGAGAGACAATCAGGCAGGCAGACAGAGAGACAAATGGAAAGAGGACAGAAAGAGAGACAGAGACAGGAAGACAGATAGACACGGGGAGTCTGAGACAGACACTGTGTTTGTGAGAGAGAGAGAGAGAGAGAGAGAGACAGAGAGAGAGAGAGAGAACAGAGAGAGACAGAGAGAACAGAGAGAACAGAGAGAGAGACAGAGAGAGAGACAGAGAGAGAACAGAGAGAGAGAGAGAGAGAGACAGAGACAGAAAGAGAAAGAGAAAGAGAAAGAGAAAGAGAAAGAGAAAGAGAAAGAGACAGAGACAGAGGGCGGCCAGGTGAGGAGCAGAGGTCTAACAGACAGAAGGTTTTTGTCCTTCATCATCGCACATGTTTTTTGTCTCTTGAGTTCTCAGACTAATTGTGATAACACATGTGCCTCGCGACGGAGTCCACCTCGGCTTCAGCCGTCAACAAGAAACAAATAAAGCTTTCACTCCGTTTTAAAACACACCAGCCATCAGAGTTATTGATCATATCTGATCACGTGACAGGCTTGGCGGGTTATAAACCTTTTAAAAGGGGTGTTGTTTTTAATGTCTTTTTTTAACTATTTTCGAAGGTCAAGGTAATCTTTATTATACCCGAGGGGTAATTTTTTTGCACAGCCAGCAGAACACAAGAACAACACACAAACAATTCATGCAAAACAAAGCATAACATTACATTACAATACTATTTAAAAAACCAATAGCAGCAGGGACCAGTGAGTTCTTCAACCTCTTGGTCCTACATCTTGGGAGATTAAATGTACGACCAGATGGAAGCAACCATCTGGTCTTTCCTCTTTTACTTTTGAATAATCATCAGAGAGAATCTTTACCATTTTGTTACCAGTGTGGTATGATTTGCATTTGAGGGTTTTTTTCCATCATCTTCACTGGTTTTATAATGGCTGACCTGCTCTACTTGGACAGGAAGATGATTGGATACCAGTGGCACAGCTACTGGTATCCAGTAGCTGGATACCAGTTTGTTTGTCATTACCCAAAGGGTAATGACAAACAAACAATAAGGACACTTATTGAGGGAAAAACATAACAGAAAATTGCACACCGAAGACTGAGTCAATCCTTCGCTTCAGAGGCCAAGCGAAGCTGTGGTATGACTCATCCCACACCCCCGTCCTCCCAATGGAATGCCCCGATGTTACATATGCATCATTTTGCTGAGACCAAGACGTCAAGATGGCCTATTATATAACCTGCTGCTACTACTGCGCTCACCTGTGCAGGTGAGGGCGGGTCTCCTCCCCCCTCTCCCCCCACTCCCCCTCCCCCTTCCCCTCTCCAGTCATCTCCCAGAAGCAGTGATGCCACCCGATGGTGGCCAGGTGCCCGGAGCCAGAGGGTGTGGCGTGGGTGGGCGTGACTTGGAGCAGGAGGAGGAGCATCCACAATGGTGATGTCATGGTGTCTGGGGTAGAGACAAATTTGTCACATGCTTATACCTACATTTATACCTTCATTTATACCAGTATTATTAACTCTAGTACTAGTAGCTACAGTAGAGCTGTAACATACTAACTCTAGCACCAGTAGCTACAGTAGAGCTGTAACATACTAACTCTAGCACCAGTAGCTACAGTAGAGCTGTAACATACTAACTCTAGCACCAGTAACTACAGTAGAGCTGTAACATACTAACTCTAGCACCAGTAGCGACAGTAGAGCTGTAACATACTAACTCTAGCACCAGTAACTACAGTAGAGCTGTAACATACTAACTCTAGCACCAGTAGCTACAGTAGAGCTGTAACATACTAACTCTAGCACCAGTAACTACAGTAGAGCTGTAACATACTAACTCTAGCACCAGTAACTACAGTAGAGCTGTAACATACTAACTCTAGCACCAGTAGCTACAGTAGAGCTGTAACATACTAACTCTAGCACCAGTAACTACAGTAGAGCTGTAACATACTAACTCTAGCACCAGTAGCTACAGTAGAGCTGTAACATACTAACTCTAGCACCAGTAACTACAGTAGAGCTGTAACATACTAACTCTAGCACCAGTAACTACAGTAGAGCTGTAACATACTAACTCTAGCACCAGTAGCTACAGTAGAGCTGTAACATACTAACTCTAGCACCAGTAGCTACAGTAGAGCTGTAACATACTAACTCTAGCACCAGTAACTACAGTAGAGCTGTAGTTGTAGTTTTGAGCAGAAGAAATGTTTTCCTACCGTCACTCCGGGTTTCTGGGAATTCTGGGCTAAAAGAAGGGGGGGGGGGTGCTGAGACCCCGTAACCAGGGCCCCCTTTATCGCCACGACAACACCCTGTGTGTCTTTGTGTGTGTGTGTGTGTGCCTGTGTGTGAGTGTTCCTTCCTCCTGGGGGGAAGGGCCCAGATTGACCCAGATTAGATTGGTTTTTGTCCTTTGCGCATACACACACACACACACACACACACACACACACACACACACACACACACACACACACACACACACACACACACACACACACACACACACGTGCGTGGCAGTCATCTGATCGCTCGTGAGGTGCTGCAGAGTATAGCACACAACACACACACACACACACGTAGCTTCAATGGGGGTGCTAGGTTAGGCTGTTATAATAGATCTATATTTCAGGACTTTGTCAATGCATACATCCCCACTGCATCAAGCAGCACAAGAAGATACAATTTAGAGCAAGGAATGAAGTCTTGAGGGTTTGGAAATTATCTTTATATAGTGTACGGTTGAAAATGTGAAAGAGAAAAGAGTTTATTTTAGACTTTCAATAAGTTCAACATCTGTACCAGCATGAAGCGTAATTGTTAAGTATTCCTGTTCTGGTTTATTTTGATAAAGGAGAATATACACTCAAACAGAAATATTGGTTTTACATTGACAGCATAAATGCAATCGAATAGACAACATACTGTACAGGGTGAGAGAACAAGAAAAAAGGAAGGAAAATACCAATAATAAAAATGTAATCCAGACTTCAAAACATACATTTTGATTGCGTTTTTGTTTTCTGATTATTAAAGGTGAGTTTATTTGTACATTTAGAATTGTGTGTGTGTAATTTGGCCATTAATAAAGTTATATGATTTCAACCGGGCTCGACAAGTAGCCATACAACAGCAATACAAAGGAAACCGGTTAGGGTATAGAAATGTATTCGTATGCGATGGTTTTGAGACGGACCAGGGAATCAGACTATGAGGTGGATGTGCTGGTTCTCCGGGTTGAAACAATCCATACATACAGTGTAGTACACATGTACACACAAATATACAAACATCATAGAACACATTAAATACACATAAATACACCAGGAAGTCAAATATCCAGAAGACAAAACACATATGGCACTAAAATATACACATTAGACCTGATAATACCTGCATTTTTTAGAATTTCTATGTTTTTACTCTGTTTAATGTTCAATGTTCGGCACCAATTGCACAAATGCAAAAACTAAGGCAATAAAGCTGTTTCTGATTCAGATTCTGTTTCTGATAAATAAATAAAATATTAGGGAGAATTATAAAAAAACCCAAGATAAAAACAGAAATTTAAAGAAGCGAAAATAATAAGAGCTCATGTTTTCTAATGTCATACAAACATCCCAAAAATCATCTGCTTCTGTTCCACTATTCAGTTCATCGCAATGTTCTGTGTTCTGTGTGTGTGTGTGTGTGTGCATGTGCGCGTGTGTGTGTGTGTCACCAACACAATCAGCTCCTGATGCCTCCTCAGGACCAATCGAGACGCTCTTCACCCTGATTACTGCTCTCCGATTGGCCGAGAGAGAGAGCGAAGGAGATGGATAAACGTTTGACAGAGGAGAGACTGAAATGGAGAAAAAGTGTTGTGTGCAATAACAAGAGGTCCTCGTTCCTCGTCAAGCCTCCTCTAGCCCATAATAATCTCTTCAATCAGCTCAGTTACCATGACGCCATCTGACCTTTTGAAGCACAGTGTCCGTCTGGGAGATACAACCAACATCGTGACGCCTCTCCTTGCTTCACTAAAACATCCGTTACCAATATCGTCTTGCAAAATGACTTCCCTCTACCAATTCAGCCAATAGCAATCCTCTTCTGTTTGAGACCTACCGTAGAATCGTGACGCCTCTCCTGGCTTCACTAAAACATCCGTTACCAATATCGTCTCGCAAAATGACTTCCCTCTACCAATTCAGCCGATGAGCGTTTAGCAATAGCAATTAGGTCTTTGTGATGATGAGACATTTTGTGAAGCTGTCCACAACTCCCTACTGATTGACACTAATCGGTCTGACCTCCTCACCCACTAACATCTGCTAGCATATAGGCTAGGCTAGGATGGATTTTAGATGCTAGATGACTTGATCTGTGCCAAGCTGGGATCCAAAATAGACTGAATACTACCTGCAGCGCCGGATAGAGCTAGGATGGATTTTAAGGATTGCCCGTGAAGGGTGTGACATGACTGGTCGGACATTCAAAGGCCAAGGGCACCGCTAACAGACTGGACTGAACACACACACACACACACACACACACACACACACACACACACCACATGAACACACACACACACACACACACACACACACACACACACACACACACACACACAGTCACCACACACACACACACACACACACACACACACACACACACACACAGACACACACACACTCACACACACACACACACACACAAACACACACACACACACACAGACACACACACACACACATACTCCTCTCCCACAACCCACGAGTAGAGACACACGCACACATAACTCTCTGACTCTATCCGCAACACCATATCCCTGCACTACGACGAACATTGGCGCAACTACATAATGGTTTATCTTAAATGCCAGCTGTCATACGTCTAAGCAAATGATATTCTGAATCAGGCACCCAGTTATATCATCCCCGTGATGGATTGTGTCCACCAACACAGTGCGGCATCCTCACTAGTTTTCTACACATCGTTTGCTTTGGTCTGATGTAAAGAGACCAGGAACGCCTGGAGCAGGATGATCCAGGTGAGCGTTATTGGCGGCAGAGGGCGGGGCTTCCAGTCACATGGGTTAAGCGGCCCGAGGTGAGAGAAAGGGGGGAGGGACGTCCGACATCCGTTTCCGTAAAATGTTTTGGATATTTCTTTGTCAAATTCCTGTCAAAAACACATGACAACATAACACCTCTCCTGGCATCTATTACCAATATCGACGTCTGTGAACGAAATAGTATTTACTCCCTCATGTTCAGGTTTATGATGGAGGCGCGAGAGTGTGCGAGCGGGGGATGAGCAGGGGGCGTTATTCCCTGTACCAATTCAGCGGATGAGCATTTGGCGTAAAAAGTATTTTAAGTATTTGTATGGGGAAAAAACCAAAACATATTTATTGTGCATTTATTCTCCTTGTTGTTATTGTTGTTCTTCTTCTCCTCACTTTGGGGACTGTTCACCGGCGTACACGACTCAGGAAGTTAGAGAACGAACGGAAATTGTGGAACGCTACAATTCCTGAGCGTCTCAGACTCATGCTGCTGACTCCTGATCCTCCTCAACACACGTCAGGAGAAGCAACAGTGACCTGGAGATGTCAAGCTACGCAACGACGCTCAGACTCATGCTGCTGACTCCTGATCCTCCTCAACACACGTCAGGAGAAGCAACAGTGACCTGGAGATGTCAAGCTACGCAACGACGCAAGACTTCCGGTAGTAGTTCCTTCCGTTTGAGTCGTGTCTCAGCGGCTTACCGTCAGCGCTAATATGTTGTTTGTAGTAAGTTAGCATCTTCCGAGCTGAGCAGAAAGGATGTTTATTCTTCTCTTACAAGCGCAGCAAGATGATGAGCAGTGAACTGTTGACACAAACCTCCTCTCTGGTCAAAACATTAACCTTAGTTCCGACGACGACTCACCGGACACTTCCACACTTTCAAATAATAACGAGTCAAAAAGTCCTTACGTTCGGTCAGTCCTCCACCAGGTCCTCACCACTAGCTTTTTCCCAATCTGATGCGACTAAACGAAGTTCACAAAAGTCCTTATTCGCTCGTGCGGCCGCCGCTTGTATCTGCTGCGCAACGCAAAAAGTCCTTACGTTCGGTCAGTCCTCCACCAGGTCCTCAGCAGCAGGGTGTGGTGGTCCCTGGGGAGGGTGCGTGTGAGGCTGAGGGTCTGGGGGGGACCACCAGAGGATGCTGTCCGTCGCACGCCGCCGGCAGCAGCGGGGCACCAGAGGATGCTGTCCGTCGCACGCCGCCGGCAGCAGCAGCAGGTTCTTGTGGCTCCGCGACGAGGCGGACACCAGTGAGGCGACGTCGGACGCGGCTCCGCTGTCCGATCCGGCGGGGTCGCTGGCGGAGGAGTGGAGGTGCAGTGGAGCCTCCTCCTCCTCCTTCTGCAGGGCGGTGGTGTCCTGGCTGTGTTTCAGGGCGGTGTCGTGGCGGTGCTGCTGCTGCTGCTGCAGGGCGGTGGTGTCGTGGTGGTAGGACACCAGCTCGTTGCTAAGGTTCATGGCCTCCACGGCGTTCCGGGAGCAGGCGGCGTGGCACCATGCTCCGCATTGGCTATAGAGGCTGCAGGGCGGTGGTGTCGTGCAGCTCGTTGCTAAGGTTCATGGCCTCCACGGCGTTCCGGGAGCAGGCGGCGTGGCAACCCAGCAGCGTGGAGAAGGCGCGGCGGAAGTCGGCGTTGAAGGCGTAGATGACGGGGTTGAGCGAGGAGTTGGCCCAGCCGAACCACACGGCGACGGTGAAGGCGGTGTCGCTGACGCAGGGCGGCCGGCAGAAGGGCACGGTGTCGCTGACGCAGGGCGGCCGGCAGAAGGGCACGGTGCAGTTGAGCAGGAAGAAGGGCGACCAGCAGCACACAAACACGCCCATGATGACGGACAGCGTCTTCAGCACCTTGGTCTCCTTCCGGAAGGAGGTCTTCAGGAGGTTCTCCTGGGCACCCGTGGGCTCGGCCATCGCCACCCGCTCCAGCGCAGCGATGCGGCGGATCTGGGTCTGGGCGATGCGGTAGATGCGGGTGTAGGTGGCCACCATGATGGCCACAGGGATGTAGAAGCTGATCAGCGAGGAGGCGATGGCGTACGTCTTGTTGAGGTTCGCCACACAGCTCTCCGCGGGCGCGGGCGTGTCGTTGGCGACCGCCGGCATGTCGAAGGTCCAGTTGGCTGCCGCCTCCCCCTGGCCCGCCCCCTCGGCCCGGTGCCAGTTGAGGTGGACGGGGATGAAGGAGATGAGGACGGAGAGGGTCCAGGCCACGCCGATCATGAGGAAGGCCACACGGTGCGTCATGCGCCGCTCGTACCGGAAGGGGCTGGAGATGGCCCAGTAGCGGTCCAGGCTGATGATGCACAGGTTCAAGATGGACGCCGTGGAGCACATGATGTCGCAGGCGATCCACACGCTGCAGAACCCGCCCAGCAGCCACTGGCCGGTCACCGTGGTGACGGCCTCCCAGGGCATGACAAGCAGCGCCAGCAGCAGGTCGGACACGGCCAGCGACACCACGAACACGTTGGTCACCTTGGAGCGCAGGTGGCGGAACTTCACCACGGCGGCGCACACCAGCGTGTTGCCGAGCAACGTGGAGACAATGAGCAGCAGGAGGACGCTCCCGACGACCGCGCGCACGCCACTGCCCCCCGGCTCCACCTCTTCCTCCTCGCCGCCTCCTCCTCCTGCTCCATGCTCCTCCCCCTCCTCCATCCCGGACCCACTGAGGTCTGGGGCGCCCTGGGTCACGTGATCCAGCATGGTGGAGGTCTCCATCACAGGGGAAGGGATGAAACACTCCTCAACGCTGCTTCAGAACCGCCCTCCTGTAGACCTGTAGACCTCCAGGGTAGGAGTGCAGACCGGACCAGAGACCAGCTCGCTAGGGTTCCAGGCCACTGCCTGACTGGACTCTGCGGGCTCACTGTTCGACACAAAGGGGCAGAGTCGAGGCTTAGCATCAGAGGGGTTAGCATCAGCGGGGTTAGCGTCAGACGGGTTAGCGTCAGAGAGGTTAACTTAGCATCAGAGGGGTTAGCATCAGAGGGGTTAGCGTCAGACGGGTTAGCGTCAGAGAGGTTAACTTAGCATCAGAGGGGTTAGCATCAGAGGGGTTAGCGTCAGACGGGTTAGCGTCAGAGAGGTTAACTTAGCATCAGAGGGGTTAGCATCAGAGGGGTTAGCGTCAGACGGGTTAGCATCAGAGGGGTTAACTTAGCATCAGAGGGGTTAGCATCAGAGGGGTTAGCGTCAGACGGGTTAGCATCAGAGAGGTTAACTTAGCATCAGAGGGGTTAGCATCAGAGGGGTTAGCGTCAGACGGGTTAGCATCAGAGGGGTTAACTTAGCATCAGAGGGGTTAGCATCAGAGGGGTTAGCGTCAGACGGGTTAGCATCAGAGGGGTTAACTTAGCATCAGAGGGGTTAGCATCAGAGGGGTTAGCGTCAGACGGGTTAGCATCAGAGGCGGTGTCTCTCTCTCTCTCTCTCTTCTCCTTCTCTCTCTCTCTCTCTCTCTGCTCGGGCCATGTACATCTGTCGTCTCTCTCTCACTCTGGGTTAGCTCATCGTTAGCGATCAGACGGGTTAACTCTTCTACTGGATGTGTGTATGGGCATGGTTTTCTGCTGCCCTTTTTGATTTGCTTTCAAGCCCAAGTGGAAATAACGTCAGAGTATTTTTACAAAGAACTCTTATCTACCTCTACTCTATCTGCTCTGTCTCGTCTCTCTCTCTCTCTACTCTCTCTCTGTCTCTCTGTCTCTCTCTACCTCTCTCTCTCTTCTCTCTGTCTCTCTCTCTCTCTCTCTGTCTCTCTCTAGCTCTCTCTCTCTCTCTCTCTCTCTCTCTCTCTCTCTCTCTCTCTCTCTTCTCTGCTCTTCTTCTGGGTGTAACACACTGGGGCAGAAGTAGAAACAATCAACACACATCACACTCATACGGCACCTGCAAACACACACACGCGCGCACACACACAGATTGTTGATAGCTGTGTTTCGAACTCATTGCTCTTCTCACTTACGATGCTTGTGACTGGAGACGCGGCGTTGTCCATTGATTTCATCAAATCTTTCCTCTTTGTGCCTCTTCTTCCACGACTATGTGCATGTACCGTGACAGAAAGAGAGGCGCGATAAGACATACAACAGAATCTTGCACTGCCGCATCATGCTCAGACCGATGAGAGGATCAGACCTATGTCTGTGTGCTCTGGTACACCTCTGACTGAGCTCCTACCCCTACAAATCAAGCCTCATTTTCCTGTTTTCACTTTATTTTTCAGCTCTTTGTGTTTTGCGACCGCTCTATATCACCTCGTGTACCTCGTGTGTGTGCTGCTGTGTGTTGAGGCCTCCTCTTCCTACTGATGTCGTTGTTGTGTACTGTTTCGTGTGTGTTTACTTCGGTGTGTGAGCGTCGGTCAATCGCATGTTCCAGAGTAACCTATCGAATCGTAAAGCATTGCTGTGCCTACATCGATTTTGGATCGTAGATAAGAGCTGCGGGCAATCTCCGGGTGCAGCACACTGCCTCCTCCTCCTGCCGCCTTCCCCACCACTCGACCCCCTCTGTCGCCGTACCACCTCACTCTGCTCTTCCTCCGCCCCACACCATGAGAGAGAGATGAGTAGAGAGGAGAGAGCACGACTGAAAGGACACGGAGTACGAGACGATGAGAGACGAGAGAAAGAAAAAGAGATGAACAGTCAGCTCTGACGCAGATGGAGTAGAAATAACCCTGCTGTT
>PIJE02007894.1:0-5000 GCA_002895965.2 Coryphaenoides rupestris | reverse complement strand
TATTTCATTCCATATTTCTTTCCATATACTGTATCCCTAAATATTTCTTTCCATATTTCATTCCATATTTCTTTCCATATACTGTATCCCTAAATATTTCCCTCCAAATTTCTTTCCATATTTCATTCAATATTTCTATCCATTCTTTCCTCCATATTTCCCTCCATATTCTTTCCATATTTCTTTCCATAATTCTTTCCATATTTCTTTCCATAATTCTTCCCATAATTCTTTCCATACTTCTTTGCATATTTCTTTGCGGGGCCTCCATCAGCAGGAGGGCGGAGGTCAGATCAGACCACATCTGCCTGGAGCCCCGACTGCTCCCCCCCCCCCCCCTCCGTTAGGGAGGGAGATGAGCGAGAGAGCAATACATAGACAGAAAGAGAGAGAGAGAGAGAGAGAGAGAGAGAGAGAGAGAGAGAGAGAGAGAGGGAGAAATAAAGAACGAAAGAGCAATGCAGATGGATGGTTTATGGAAACAATGTAGAGATAACTCACGGTGGTATTAAAGAGAGTGAAGTAAATGCCAAAGACCCTTCAACATGAAGCCTTCCTTCTCCATCCAAAAATAACACAATTAGCAGCGGGCTCTGGTACTGCAGCCTGACCAGCACTCTGAGGGCTGGCCTCTCATCTCCCTCATCCTCTCATCCCCTCTCTCTCCTCTCTCTCTCATCTCCCTCATCCTCTCATCCTCTCTCTCTCCTCTCCCTCATCCTCTCATCCCCTCTCTCTCCTCTCTCTCTCAACTCCATCATCCTCTCATCCTCTCTCTCTCCTCTCTCTCATCTCCCTCATCCTCTCATCCCCTCTCTCTCCTCTCTCTCTCATCCCCTCATCCTCTCATCTACTCTCTCCTCTCTCTCTCATCTCCCTCATCCTCTCATCCCCTCTCTCTCCTCTCTCTCTCATCTCCCTCATCCTCTCATCTACTCTCTCTCCTCTCTCACTCAACTCCCTCATCCTCTCATCCTCTCTCTCTCCTCTCTCTCTCATCTCCCTCATCCTCTCATCCCCTCTCTCTCCTCTCTCTCATCTCCCTCATCCTCTCATCCTCTCTCTCTCATCTCTCTCATCCTCCTCTCCTCTCATCCTCTCTCTCTCCTCTCTCTCTCATCTCCTCGCTCTCATCCCCTCTCTCTCCTCTCTCTCTCATCTCCCTCATCCTCTCATCTCTCTCTCCTCTCTCTCCTCTCTCTCTCATCTCCCTCATCCTCTCATCCCCTCTCTCTCCTCTCTCCCTCATCCTCTCATCCCCTCTCTCTCCTCTCTCTCTCATCTCCCTCATCCTCTCATCCTCTCTCTCTCCTCTCCCTCATCCTCTCATCCCCTCTCTCTCCTCTCTCTCCTCTCATCTCCTCTCTCTCTCCCTCTCTCCTCCTCTCTCCTCTCCTCCTCTCATCTCCTCTTCCTCTCATCCTCTCATCCTCTCTCTCTCCTCTCTCTCTCATCCTCTCATCCTCTCTCTCCTCTCTCTCATCTCCCTCATCCTCTCATCCCCTCTCTCTCCTCTCTCTCTCCTCCTCTCAACCTATCCCCTCTCTCTCATCTCCCTCATCCGGTCCCCTCTCTCCTCCTCTCTCTCCTTCTCGCTCTCCTCCTATCCTCTCATCCTTTCCCCTCTCTCTCCTCCTCTTCTCTCTCTCTCTCCTCTCTCCTCTCTCTCTCTTCTCTCTCTCTCTCTCTCTCTCTCTCTCTCTCTCTCTCTCTCTCTCTCTCTCTCTCTCTCTCTCTCTCTCTCTCTCTCCTGTGCTGTGTGAAAGACACACAGGGTGGGTTTTCACACATTAGTCTCTCTGTCTGAACGAGCCTTCCTTTGCCTCGTTAATGTGCAACTCTCTCTCCCCATCTCTCCCGCCCTCTCTCTAGTGCTCTCTCTCTCTCTCTCTCTCTCTGGTTATCTCTCGCTCTCTGCAGAAGAGCTTATTGGCAGCAATTCAACTCAACAGGATAACCACAGGACGGGGACGATTTAGAAACAGCAGGTGCTGATTCCACTCTCCCACACACACTAACACACACCACACACACACACACACACACACACACACACACACACACACACACACACACACACACACACACACACACCACACACACACAGCAGCAGCAGCAGCGTTGTGTGTTTCTACTGTGCTTCTGCTCGGAGATACGAGAACATCATCACACAGCAAGGAAACGCGAGAGCATTTTGACACAGGTTTCACTTGACAAGGATTAGTTTTACACACACACACAGCACACACACACACACACACACACACACACACACACACATCTCGTCCTAAACATGTCTCACTCCACCACCACCACCACCACCACCATCTTCACAAGCCACGAGCTGTCTACAGATCCATGGAGACGACGGAGGCACCAGCACGGACATTAAGTCCCTCTGGGTTTAAACGGGTGATTTTGGACCTGAAAATGAAAACGACAGCTGAACCGCAAACAGACAGACTGTAGACAGAGAGACAGACAGACAGACAGACAGACAGACAGACAGACAGACAGATGGCAGGTGTGTGTGTGTGTGTGTGTGTGTGTGTGTGGTGTGTGGGTGTGTTTGTGTGTGTGGTGTGTTGTTTGTGTGTGTGTTGTATGTGTGTGTGTGTGTGTGTGTGTGTGTGTGTGTGTGTGTGTGTGTGTGTGTGTGTGTGTGTGTGTGTGTGTGGTTGTGTGTATGTGTGTGTGGTGTGTGTGGTGTGTGTGTGGTGTGTGGTGTGGTGCGTAGTGGTGGCTGGCTAATATCTAGACGATGCCACACTATGACACAAGTGTGTACTATGATAGACGGACAGTACATGTACAGTGTAGATGTACGTTGATACCGCTGATAAGATGCTCTGATGTTCTGTCTTGTGTCAATGTCATCACGTCCTCGCTGTGTAAGACTGGACGCCAGAGCACAGTGAGGGGGTCAGGGGTCAGGGGTCGAGGGTCAGGGGGATCGAGGGGGTCGGGGGGGTCGGGGGGGTCGGGGGTCGAGCCAGCCACGTCGAGAACTCAGACGTCCTTCACGTCCAGAGGGAGGAAGTTGTTTACCGCTGACCCGGTAAACAGCATTGATTCATATTCGCCTTCCTCTTCTCCGTCTTCATCCTCGGCTTAGGAATCGACGCACGAGTAACGTGACAGAGCCACGGGGGGGGGGGTGGGGGGGGGGGGGGGCGTGGCCTCATCGATCGACTCCCCGACCGCCGGACGCTTGAGCCGTTGAGGTGTTTGTCCAAACAGGAAGTCAGAGGAGGCTCACAATGATGCCGGAGAGAGATGAAGAGTGACAGTGGGTCGGGGGGGCGTGCGAGGGCCGGGCAATGAGACGAGATAAGAGGAAGGGACGAGCGAGCAGAGAGAGAGAGGGTTTGGACAGAGAGAGAGAGAGAGAGAGAGAGAGAGAGAGAGAGAGAGAGAGAGAGAGAGAGAGAGGAGAATGGCTCAGTGTAAAGGAGGTATTCCCCAAGTCTCTCCTGGGCACCGGACCACAGAGGGGCTTAGCATCGGAGCACAATGCCATACGTCTGTCTAAGCCCCCGCGACAAAACACACACACACACACACACCACACACACCACACATACACACACCACACACACCACACACACTACACACACACACACACACACACACCCCACACACACACACACACCACACACACACACACACACACACACACACACACACACACACACACACACAACACACACACACAACACAGACACACACACACACACACACACACACACACACACATGCTGTGTGAGCCCCTCTTAAGCACTTGTTGTCAGGTCAGTTAAAGGCAATTTACTGACTTCCTTTTCCGATTATATATACCTTTTGCAGCAATGTTTCCCGTGAGACCACCGGCCTGCCCACACACACACACAAACACACACACACACACACACACACACACACACCACACACACACACACACACACACACACACACACACACACACACACACACACACACACACCCGTTGTATGTGTGTGTGTGTGTGCCACCTCTCCAAGCCAAGCTACAGTATATTATTACACCCCGACTGCCACCACTGATACCTGACATCAAGGTGAACTCGCGCTCACTCACTGCTCAGAAAGGGAGGGGGGGAGGCGGTGGGGAGGTAGGTGGGGAGGCGGGGGGAGACGCCGGCGGTGGCGGCGGTGGCGGCGGCGGCGGCGGTTAGAAAAAGAAAATCTGTGCACAAAAACGATCTTTTTTTAGCCGCCATTTTCCCCCCCCGGGGAGGTTTTACATTCACAGCAGTCAGGTAAGAAGGTGTGACGGAGGAGAGGAGAGATTGAGTGAAAATATGAAAAAGAGAGAGAGAGAAGAAAGAGAGAGAGAGAGGGAGTTATATAAATAGAGAGAGAGAGAGAGAGGGAGAGAGAGAGAGGGAGTTATATAAATAGAGAGAACGAGGGGGAGAGAGAGAGAGAGAGAGAGAGAGAAGAGAGAGAAGAGAGAGAGAGAGAGAGAGAGAGAGAGAGAGAGAGACAGAGAGAGAGAGAGAGAGAGACAGAGATAGAGAGACAGAGACACAGAGAGAGAGAGAGAGAGAGAGAGAGAGAGAGAGAGAGAGAGAGAGAGAGAGAGAGAGAGAGAGAGAGAGAGAGAGAGAGAAGAGAGAGATATTCTCCCACGAGGGTTTGTGTCACTTCTCGCCGGCAAATTGCGACGCGCCGATATTGACGTGAAGCGCGGAAGACACACGACGACCTGTTTGTGTTCGGCGAACAAATAACAGAAAACAGAACAAAACAGAAAAGCAAACGGATGTGTTAACTCAAGGCAGGCGAGTGGCTCTCAGTGTGTTTTATACTGGAGGGTGGGAGGGAGGGAGGAGGGGAGACGAGGTGGGAGACGAGGTGGGAGAACGTCCGCCCTCTTTAAAGCTCGGTGAGTCATGTCTCTGGGCCGAGCGACGCGTTCGTTTCACCTTCAAAGCGCCACCTCGTCCCCGCAGAGAGCCGTCCCTGTTCTCACCTCGTAAT
>PIJE02007890.1:10000-11582 GCA_002895965.2 Coryphaenoides rupestris | reverse complement strand
AAAAAAAAGTAGGTGATGTGTGTTTAGTGTGTCTATCGCTGGCTGCCTTCGCCGTCCTGCCGTCCTGCCGTCCTGCCATCCTGCCGTCCTGCCCGCGTGCCTTTTGGCAACGGCAACACCTTGACCTCCCACCATTAGTCAATCACGAGCGGCGTTGTTGTGCGACAGAGGAGACGAGAGAAATTGCCAGCGGATTGATGGCTTCTACTGCTGCTAGCGTCGTGTGGCTGGCTCTGTGTGTGTGTGTGTGTGTGTGTGCGTGTGTGCGTGTGTGTGTGTGTGTGTGTGTGCGTGTGTGTGTGCGTGTGGGGGGTGGGGGCGGGCTATCTGTGTCGGGGAAGTCGCCATCACTGCTGCGGGTCCAGCAATTGTGATTAAATGTCCACGAATTCGTGTTGGCTCCGCCTCCGCCTCCGGGCCGCTCGGAGAACATCACGTCACAGTAGCCCGCCTGGCTCCGCCTCCTCCTCCTCCTCCTCCTCCTCCTCCTCCTCCTCCTCCGCCTGCCAAACTCACGTCTCGGGCCGATCTCAGAGCTGTGCTTTATGTATTGCAGGTCGTATAGTAAATATGGCCGTGGTGTTTATATGGCCGTGTTTTACTGTTCTATAAATGGTATACTGTTCTATAAAACGCAGCCGGCCGGCGAGCAGGAAGGCCTCCGTGTGGTCGTTGGCTCCCAGAACGTTCCGGATGAGGAGGAGGAGGAGGAGGAGGAGGAGGAGTGTGGAGGAGGAGGAGGAGGAGGTGACGCTCGGCCCTACTGTGCACCACGATGTCGTGGACGGGGATGTTCACTGGATTGATGCCACTCCCTCTCCTGTCCCATCTTCTCCTCCTCCTCCCCCCTTCTCTCCTACCCCCTTCTCCTTCTTTCCTCTCCTCGTCTCCTGCTCACCTCCTCTCCTCCTCCCCTCCTCCTTCCTCCTCATCCCCTTCTCCCCTCTCTCCTTCACCTCCCTCCCCTCCCTCCTCCCTCTCCCTCACCTCCTCTTCCTCTCCTCCTCCTCCCCCTCCTCCCCTTCCTCCTCCTCCCCTCCTCTCCCCATCTCTCCCCACCTCCTCTCCTCACCTCCTCTCCTCACCTCCTCTCCTCACCTCCTCCCCATCCTCTCCTCACCTCCTCTCCTCACCTCCTCTCCTCACCTCCTCCCCATCCTCTCCTCACCTCCTCTCCTCACCTCCTCCCCATCCTCTCCTCACCTCCTCCCCATCCTCTCCTCACCTCCTCCCCATCCTCTCCTCACCTCCTCCCCATCCTCTCCTCACCTCCTCCCCATCCTCTCCTCACCTCCTCTCCTCACCTCCTCCCTCCTCCCTCCTCTCCTCACCTCCACCCCATCCTCTCCTCACCTCCTCTCCTCACCTCCTCCCCATCCTCTCCTCACCTCCTCTCCTCACCTCCTCCTCCTCCTCCTCTTCCTCCTCCTCCTCATCTCCCTGCATGTATGTGTGACGTATGAAACGCGTTTTCCGCTGCGTTGCGTTCGTGTCGGCAGGCGATGTCTGGATGATGGCGGCGGGGGGGCGGGGCTGTGTGCAGCATGCTGATTGACTGGACCGTTGATCTCCCCTTTATGGC
>PIJE02007888.1:0-11583 GCA_002895965.2 Coryphaenoides rupestris | reverse complement strand
TGTGGGCTTCATTAATTGTCTGCCATTAGGTCGAACAAATCATCTATACGCTCTCATCATCCACACCCAACCCCTTGGTTTTCTAAATTGGCCGTTTCATCAGAGACAGCCTCCCCCTACCCCCCCGCTCGTCTCCCCCCCTGTCTCCCCCCCCCCGCCGTCTCCCCCCCATCACACTTAGCATGCGCAGGCAGACCCCAGGACTGCTCCTTAATCAACCTTAATTACAGTTTCTCGGGAGACTGCTGCTTTCCAGGTCAGTTGTTAATCCCACTGCTGCCGGTTCAAAAGTTCAGGGGAAGCGAGCGAGTTGTGGAGAGGAGAGGAGGAGAGGGGAGGAGAGGAAGGAGGGGAGGAAGGAGAGGAGAGGGAGAGGGAGGAGAGGTGAGGAAGGAGAGGAGAGGGGAGGAGAGGAAGGAGAGGGAGGAAGGAGAGGAGAGGGGAGGAAGGAGAGGAGGACCACCCGGAGGCTCCACAACGCTCAGGTGTGTGTAAGAGTACACCTCTGGCATTCTTTGCATTTCAACCCTGTGGACTTGAAGAAATGCACACACTCTCTCTCCCCTCCTTATCTCACCATCTCTCTCTCTCTATATCACTCTCTGTCTCTCCCTCTCTCTCTCTATATCACTCTCTGTCTCTTGCACTCACTCACTCACACATCAAATCCACACACACACACACACTTGCCTTTGCAGCAAAACATTTAACAACACCATGGTTCTATGGATGACCTTGTGTGTGTGTGTGTGTGTGTGTGTGTGCCATATGCCTGTGTGTGTGTGTGTGTGTGTGTGTGTGTGTGTGTGTGTGTGTGTGTGTGTGTGTGTGTGTGTGTGTGTGTGTGTGTGTGTGTGTGTGTGCGTGCGTATTCGTGCTTAGTGTTCGTAGTAAAACTGACACTGTTGTGTTGTTATGACGCCCAATTGGTGATTTAAAAACACTTGAGAATCATTGGGAGAGAGCAGCGATCGCTCCCCATCGCTAAAGTCTTGAATCTTGAATCGTTTGTTGGTGTCTGTGTGTGTGCAGCGGCCCAGACACGCTGCTGTGTTTGGTTTATGATTTTTTTTTATTAATTTAGGGAGGATTGCGCTCGTGTGTGTGTGTTGTGTCAAAGTCAAAGTGTTTTATTGTCACGTGTACATCCACAACCCAGGGCCATTCTGAGCAGTGAAACTCTGACACGGCAGGCGACAGTACGTAGAAATCTCGATATATATATATATTGAGAATGGGCACAATATATGTCCATAATATATATAACACAATATACACAATTCATGTAACACAATATACATAATAAAGATTAAAAAGAAAATCAGCTGTTCTAGAAAATGTAGGAATGGGGAATATAGCCTATGAATCCAGAAGTATTAAATTGTGTCGGTGTGTGTGTGTGTGTGTGTGTGTGCAAGTGTGTGTATGTGCAAGTGTGTGTGAGTGTGTGTGTGTGTTTGTCCTCCACCCTACATTCCTCATCTAGATTCTAAATAGAAGCACAAAGCGATGTTGTACCGAGGCCCGGCCGGTAATTCGGCACAGACCCTGGCAAGAAGACACACACACACACGCACGCACACAGGCACGCACGCACACACACACAGGCACGCAACACACACACACACCCACACACGCACCGTGGCGGATGATTTGCAAATATTTTGGAGCCGAAGGGGGAACCTCCGACTGTCCGGACGGGCCGGCGCCCACTCAGGCGGGCCCGATATTATTTGGTTGATTACTTCATTGGTTTGAATTCCCTGTTTGTTGACCATTTTCTTTACCAAAAGAGGCATTTAGGCATGCGGTGTGTGGTGGTGGGTGGATGTGTGGTGGGTGAGTGGCAGTGGTGGGTGGGTGTGTGGTGGTGGTGGGTGTTGTGGTGGTGCGGTGTGGTGGTGGTGGGTGATGCGTTGTGGGTTTCATGTGGTGGTGGCGGGTGTGGTGGTGGTGGTGGTGGTGCTTTGGGTGGGCTGCGAATGTGCTATGTTTATATGTGTGTGTGGTGCTGTGTGTGTGTGTGTGGTGTGTGGTGTGTGTGTGTGTGTGTGTGTGTGTGTGTGTGTGATGAACACATACGTTCATCGTGCTGCCTCTGTTGTATCCGATCCATGGGTGAAGCGGCGTTGTAGAACAACAGGCAGAACAACGGGTCGCCACGACGCGGTCGACTGTTCTGAAGAGACAAGAGACGAGAAGTTTGCCTGGCAGAGAGACAGAGCGGCGCGTGTGTGTGGGTTTGATCTGTGGTTCCGGTGGGTTGCCAGTTTGTGTGTGTGCGTGTGTGTGTGTGCGTGTGTGTGTGTGTGTGTGTGTGTGTAAGCGAGACAGAGAGATCGAGAGAGAGAATGTGGTGTCTTTGTGTGTTGAAAAGTGTGGTTGTGTGTGGTCGTGTTTGTGTATCTACGAAGACAGAGACAGTGTGTGTGTTTGTACGCTTGTGTGTGTGCCCTTGTGTGTGTGTGGTGTGTGTGCGTGCGTGCGTGTGTGTGTGTGTGTTGTACGGCTTGTGTGTGTGCCCTTGTGTGTGTGTGGTGTGTGTGTGCGTGTGTGTGTGCCCTTGTGTGTGTGCTGTGTGTGCGTCTGTGTGGTGTGTGTGTGTGTGTGCGTGCGCATGAAGGAAGACTATCTGTGCGGTTTGTCTTCCGAGTATCGACCGGTATTGACAGAGTGTGTGTGTGTGTGTGTGTGTGTGTGCGTGGTGTGTGTGTGTGTGTGAGTGCGTGTGTGTGAGTACTGAGCTACTGACAGCTGTCTTTACAGCCTCCCTCCCTCCCTCTCCCTCCCTCTCCCCCCCTCATGCTCCTCCCCTTCCCTCCTCCCTCCTCCTCCTCCTCCTCTCCTCCATCTCAGTATTCAACCGTCTCAGGGTATCGTGTAGCCACTGTCTCTCAAGCCGCTCCCCTCATTATCTCCTCCGCGCCGCCCGCCAGGCATGTGCACGTGAGTGTGCACGTGAGTGTGCATGTCGTGTGTGTGTGGTGTGTGCGGGTACATTTGCATTGCTTCCTGTATTCCATGCACGTCGAAATGTCCCGAGAACACTGACAACACGCCCTGCTTGAAAGAACACTCGCCTACTGGTCTGGGTCGGTCATTAAACCATCAACCACCAACGCTTATCGATATTATTTAACCAAAAGTACTTGTTTGACCAACTCTTCACCAAAAGAGCATTTTGCATGCGTGTGTCGCCCACAAATAGTTGGGAAACAATGGCAATTTAGATTTGTGTGTGTCAGTCAGTACGTGTGTGTGTGTGTGGACAACATAACCGTGATCGGCATGCTACTGAGCACTGGGGTGGGTGGGGCTACAACCTCACCTGGCCCAGGTAGAGTCTGGGTGGGGTGGGGTGGGGTGCATCGGTGAATCCGTGCTACACAGGTTCATTCAGCCACCGGCACGCAAACACACACTTTTTTCGTCACGCCAAACAAAGCCACCTGTTATGTGGCATTGTGGTAGGAAGCCATTCGACACCTGGGCGGCCCGACGTTCGGCCCTCCGGGGGAAACAAGCCAACGCTCCCCTCAGTTGGGAAGGGATGTTTATCGAAGCCAGGAGAGGTAAAGACGGTGTTGATCCTTAAATCAAGTTAATTTGCTTCTGTCTCTGTCTCTGTCTCTGTCTCTCTATCTCTCTCTCTCTCTCCCCTATCGTACGCAACACCGACAAGACAACGCCAAGACATCATCTCACCGCCCGCCCTCCTGTCCCGACGAGCCCTCGCACAACAGCTGCATCCTCCGACAAGCCAACGGCGTCACCAATGAGGCATGCAGGCATGGTGGTGGTACTGCCAAGCGGAGACGTTCTCTCCTCCACCTCCTCCTCCACCTCCTCCTCCACCCCCCACCCAAGGTGCTGCAAATCTACTTCTTGCTGTGCTAGGTCGGTAGATGGGTAGATTGATTCAGCGGCTGCCAAAGCAGACTTACAGGCAGATCTGATGTCAACGCCGGCAGAGTTGGCCGGGATTTCGACGGGGAAATAATGAAACAGGGCGGCCATGTTGGGCCCATATTTTTCCCTCTCCTACCTCCTTGACGACGCTCCTACGGGGGAAGAGGGCCGTTGCCGAGTGACACGGATACTCTGGATTCGGGAAACATTCTTGCGGTTGCCAGATGTGTGTGTGTGTGTGTGTGTTTTTGGTGTTGTGTTGTGTCGTGTTGTGTTGTGATTGACACTGAAGGGAGCAAAGAAACAACAGCAGAGACACAGAGAGAGGTGAAGATGACGTGAGGCGTCTTCGTACTCCGGAGTGTTCCGGAAATAGAGCCCAAGGCTGCATGTGTCTTCGCGCCGCAGCTAATCGTACGGCGAGGACGGCGTAGACGACAAGCCGGTGTCACCGCAATCTCCACCGCCACCTGTACCATCACCTCCACCTCCACCACCACCACCACCATCACCATCATCATCTTCACCACCACCAGCTGCACCACTCTACCTCTACCTCCACCACCACCACCAACGCCTCCACCACCATCATCATCTTCACCACCTCTACCACCACCGCCATCATCATCTTCACCACCCTCTACCACCACCACCATCATCATCTTCACCACCACCACCACCACCACAATCATCATCTTCACCACCTCTAACCACCACCACCATCATCATCTTCACCACCCACCACCACCACCACAATCATCACCTGCACCACCACCACCACCTCTCCTCTCCACCACCTCTACCTCTACCACCAATCATCTTCACCACCTCTACCACCACCACCATCATCATCTTCACCACCTCCACCACCACCACCACCATCATCTTCACCACCACCACCACCACCACAATCATCATCTTCACCCACCTCTACCACCACCACCATCATCATCTTCACCACCACCACCACCCACCACAATCATCACCTGCACCACCAACAACCACCTCTCCTCTCCACCACCTCTACCTCCATCACCATCACCACCACCGCCTCCACCACCACCACCTCCACCCACCACCACCCACCACCACCAGAATGAGTTCTGAGTTGTGAGTGGAGAGCGGGTGGGGAAGACATGGTGCAGACCAGGAGGAGCCAGGAGTCTGCAGGTCCCGTGGTGTTTATCAGGAGGGTTGGGGTCGGGGGGGCGTTTGTTATCCACTTTGAACGCATCTGTTGTTTCTCGGCTTGTCAGCAGCACCGCTTGTGGTTGACCGCTTGTTCTTCCCGCCTGTTTGTCTGCCTGTTCTGTCTGTCTGTCTGTCTGTCCACGTGACTCTCGGTATGTGTGTTGTGTGTGTGTGTGTGTGTGTGCGCTTTGTTTTGGGGGAAGTGCGTAAGTGTGAGGCAGATGTGTTCTTGTGCGTGCCGTTAATTTGTTTTGCACATGGTTTTGTGTGTGTGGTATGGATTCAAACACATGCGTGCGTGTGCGTTCGTGTGTGTGTGTGTGTGTGTGTGTGTGTGTGTGTGTGCGGTGTGTGTGTGTGTGTGTGTGTGTGCGCGTGTGCGTGCTGCATGTGTATTTGTTTGAGCTAGTCTGTGTTTATATGACTGTTTATGTGAGTGTGTGCGTGCGTGCGTGTCTGTGTGTGTGTATGTGTGTCGTGTGTGTGTGTGTGTGTGTGTGTTGTGCGCGCGCGCCTGCATATTTTTTCTAATCCCTTTGTAAAACCCGGCCAGCAGTAAGACAGATGGACACTTTATGACTTTATGACTACTTTTCTGGGAAGAGAGAACAATCCTCTCAAACTTCAAAATACAACAACCTCCTCCTGAGGTTCCCTCAGCCAACGGGAGGTTCCTTCAGCCAATGGGAGGTTCCTTCAGTCAACGGGAGGTTCCTTCAGTCAACGGGAGGTTCCTTCAGCCAACGGGAGGTTCCTTCAGCCAACGGGAGGTTCCTTCAGTCAACGGGAGGTTCCTTCAGTCAACGGGAGGTTCCTTCAGTCAACGGGAGGTTGCTTCAGCCAACAGGAGGTTCCTTCAGTCAACGGGAGGTTGCTTCAGCCAATCAGAGCCTGCTCCTGGGGCGCACCCTTTTTGTTTTCCTGCTTTCGAGTACATATTCTAACTGCACTCAGATGAGCATCGTTGCTTTGTAACTTTCAAAAGGAAAGTTAAAAAGAATGCGGAGACACAGAGAGACAGGCGACTGCAACCAGAGTGTTTTCTCTGCTGGGATTCCGCCCTTATAGCGCAATCCTGCTCCCCTTCCCTTCTGTACGAACAATAAGTCTGTCGTGTTAGCATCGGAGACCTGCTCTGATGTTCTCCCAAACACATCCCTGTCCGTGGGGCGATGCAGTTTTGTTGTTGTTTTGTTGTTGTTGTTTGTCATTGTTGTTGTCGTCCGTGTGGAAATGCCAGGAAACATTGAGACGGTGAGGTTGGAAGAGCGACGCTTTTTGGACGTAAAGAGCAGACGGGAGAGCTGATAGATCGCTCAAAACGCTCGCGTAAATCATCCGCTGCTGACTGGCGTGTGTGTGGCTCTCTCCCGCCAAAGTTAGCGTTTTTTTTTTCCTTTTAGTTTTTGGTCCTGATTCATCTTGTCTGATCGTCTTGTTTACCCGATGCTGAGGATTTGCATCTCTGCATGGGGGGGGGGGGGGGGGGGGGGGTCAAGAAAAACATGGAGAAATGACATAGAGAGTTTGATGATCAGACTGAGATGAAGAGCTCAAAACTCAGGCCAGGCCAGAGGAGCCGACACAGTATTGAAGAAGAGAGAGAGAGAGAGAGAGAGAGAGAGAGAGAGAGAGAGAGAGAGAGAGATATGTGATCTCACCTCTTCTGTTCCTGTGATCCTGTCTGTCGTTTGCCCACCGTGGTCAGAAGGAAGGTTCTCTCCTGGACTAATGGAACGACACAAAAAATAAGCTGTGTATGTATGGTCTCGGTTTGATGGCGGCCAGCGTCTCATCTCCCTCTCCTCTTTGTATCTCGTCACAGATCCTTTCCCTTCTCTCCTCTCCTCTCCTCTCCTTTCAGATCTCAACAACAACAGAGCTCTTTGTGCTTCGCTTTGTTTCTTGAGGCGAAACAATTAAGTGGACGATCGAGGCAGGACTTCATCGCCACGTCTCTCTCTCTCTCTCTCTCTCGCTCCTCCATTATGTCCTCCTAATATAAGCCCAGGGCGCAGTCTGCGATGATCCACGCTCCAGGACAGCCATACCGCGGCGCCCGTGTCCTAAAACCGCTCTATCAAAATAATTTGCACGGACGAGGATCGCAGTCGGCGGCCCTTGTGTCGCTCTATGGCGGAAGCCCCGGTTTAGACGACACTAATATAGGGCTGTATTGAGGAGCGGGGGGGCGCTTTGCAGTGCAATTACACAACTTGAATGTGTTTCGGGATGTGTCCGGGAAAAGGCGGGGGGACCGATCTGTAAACCCCCACACACACACCCATACGCCCACCCACGCCGACCACACACGGCAAACGAGTTCTCTGAACAAATCCGGCACACCGGTAACCTTTAACAGCACACCATGAAACGTTATCAGGAGCCTGACCATATGTTATTGTTGGCGCTGTAATAAGCGAGTACACTCGTATCAATCAATCTAAAGCGGCCCTCCTATTTTACCACCGTTTCGCCGTTTCAAAATGTGCGATCGCGTGACTACCCTCTCGTGACGTCACAAGTGGGAGCGTCCACCCAGATGGATGTACGACGGACGGATAAGCCTTGAACCCGGTAGGTATACAGTCCACTGGGTATAGGCTGGAAGACGGATCTGGTCTTCATACATCCGGGTGGACGGACGCTCCCACTCGAGGGTCCTCGGTCACGCGGACCATTCGGAAACGGCTCCCAGTGGCTAATCACAGCCACACCTGGCGGTAAAGTAGGTTGTCCTTTATAACCTTCACCGGTGGCTCATGTTGTGGGCGGCCAGACGGAGCGAGTGTGGGGGCGACCTGGACGAGCCGGCGCAGAAACTACTGTAGGTAGGTCGAGGATTCCCTCAGGTGCGGCCCTGACCTACAGCGTGAAGGTTGGCAGGGTTCTGGGATGGATGCCGAGATGACTGTCTCCGGCCTCGCCTGCCTCTGGGGGGGGACAATGAGGATGCCGCCTTGTGGTGTTTCTAACATATGCAACTTATGAAAAAGAAAAGAAAATGAGAGTTTATCCACTTTGGGACCAAGTAGAGGTGCAATCGCATAAGATGAAAACTTGGAGTAAGGCCCTCGTTTTATTCTCTCTTTGACGTTAAACCAAATGCTTGTGTGGGCATGAGTACATCATAAGACAGTGGGGCAACATCGGTTTAGGCATCAAACACCAAGCGTTTAGTCGCGAGAGGCATGGATGTCCAAACTGCACTTATCTCGCGCTCAAACGCATTTGCAGCCACGCACACAATAACCTCATAAGACGCTATTGCCCAATGATCCCTCTGTATGTATCTTGTGCTGGTGCACCTCTACTTGCTTCCCTACCGTTTTGGAGTTGGGGGGTTATTGCATTCGAGAGTAGTTCACAATTCATTTTCACAATAGGCGCTTGTGTGTTTCTAAGCGGTTAAACAGTAAAAGGTGATGGGTCTTCACAACTTTCATGGAAACGTTTATCCGACCTTACCAATGCTTGTGTGGGCATGAGTACATCATAAGACAGTGGGGCAACATCGGTTTAGGCATCAAACACCAAGCGTTTAGTCGCGAGAGGCATGGATGTCCAAACTGCACTTATCTCGCGCTCAAACGCATTTTGCAGCCACGCACACAATAACCTCATAAGACGCTATTGCCCAATGATCCCTCTGTATGTATCTTGTGCTGGTGCACCTCTACTTGCTTCCCTACCGTTTTGGAGTTGGGGGGTTATTGCATTCGAGAGTAGTTCACAATTCATTTTCACAATAGGCGCTTGTGTGTTTCTAAGCGGTTAAACAGTAAAAGGTGATGGGTCTTCACAACTTTCATGGAAACGTTTATCCGACCTTACCAATGCTTGTGTGGGCATGAGTACATCATAAGACAGTGGGGCAACATCGGTTTAGGCATCAAACACCAAGCGTTTAGTCGCGAGAGGCATGGATGTCCAAACTGCACTTATCTCGCGCTCAAACGCATTTTGCAGCCACGCACACAATAACCTCATAAGACGCTATTGCCCAATGATCCCTCTGTATGTATCTTGTGCTGGTGCACCTCTACTTGCTTCCCTACCGTTTTGGAGTTGGGGGGTTATTGCATTCGAGAGTAGTTCACAATTCATTTTCACAATAGGCGCTTGTGTGTTCTAAGCGGTTAAACAGTAAAAGGTGATGGGTCTTCACAACTTTCATGGAAACGTTTATCCGACCTTACCAATGCTTGTGTGGGCATGAGTACATCATAAGACAGTGGGGCAACATCGGTTTAGGCATCAAACACCAAGCGTTTAGTCGCGAGAGGCATGGATGTCCAAACTGCACTTATCTCGCGCTCAAACGCATTTGCAGCCACAGAAGTCAAAGTGAAACACACTCGCCGTGGGATTTGGTGAATCGACGATATCATCACTTTGTACAACAACTCATTTCCCAATACGGAGGCAAATTCTATTATCTCTACAAAGTTGACATTTTACAAATGAATTATTTTATGAATAAATATTTCATGAGTATATATATAGTTGTTGTTAGTGTTCGAATGTTTCCATTCTGTCCTTGAATGTCCTTTCATTTCTACTACTCATACTCTGTGTATATAGATATATATATTTGTATGTCTATATTCGTTTTAAATAGTTTGTACAGTCCTGTAGGTTCTGCATACCCACGTTTCCTGTCAGGGATTTACATCTTATCATCGTCTTGTCTCATCCGCCCGAGCAGGCCAATAAGCCTCAGTAACAGCGCATTGAGGGTTGGAGCCGCCTCTGCAGCGTGATGTGCGTGTGTGCGCGTGCGTGTGTGCGTGCGCGTGAGTGCGTGCACGTGCGAGCGTGCACGTGAGTGCGTGCACGTGTCAGTGAGTGTATCCCGCACAGTACTGCAGGATACAGTCCTGCACCGCCTCCGGTTCATCACGGGCCGGCCGAGCGTTCGGGGCGGGGCTAGCGACGCGCTACATAACGGCACGCCCGTAACAAACGTCGTCAGATATTGATCATTTGTTCGGCGGGGGTATTCGCTACCATAAACTTCGGCACCCCGTTAACAGAAGACGAGTATCAGGTATCGATGTAGCTCAATTACTGAATATTTTTTTCGTATAGGCGCTTCGTATAATTTCGAAGAAGGATTTACAGTACAAAATGAATGGATATGACCGGTGACTCGACGGTTGACGCACCGTGTTTCTACAGGGGATCGGACGTACGCACGTGGGAATGAGCGAGCATCGATCCACGGACCCGGCCGCCGAGACGCTCACAATGGCGCGCTGATGCGGAATTGATGGGGCTGCTTAGGCGATAATAAGTCGCCATTTGGAGACTAATCATCGAGTCCTGTACATGCGGGGCGAGGCTACGTGTTGCGCGGGCAGCCATTCCTCGTTCACGTCGAAACGACCCTGCGTTTGTCTTCCTTTCGGCTGAGGAACGGATGGATGGAGGGAAAAACATAAATAAAACGCGCGTCGACATGAATCACAGCCGCGCCTAATGAAATAGTTTTAACGGCCTTGCCGGTGCTATACATCATCGCGCCGTGCTCATATTTCCACACGCATTCATTTGAAAAAAGAATTTGCACACATTAAAATCCTTCCTTCGCCCCTGAAGTGAGTTTTTGGGTTACTTGCTGTCGCCCCTGAGTGAAGGTTTCGTGTGGTCCAACTGCATGTTACTTCTGTGGCGTTAAAAAAACAAAGCGGTTTTAGTGTGCTTCGGTGCGAGGCTGCTCCTCCACAGCTAACGGTGCTGACTCAAAAAAGTCTAGTTAACTACATGGTGGTGTGCAACCCCGACACTGAACTTCTCCTTGCACCGTCCCTAAAGACGCTATTGTAGACCGCGCAATTGTCCCTCTTCTGCCCTCGGCATCTCTTCCTTGCGCGTGCTGTCTGGGTGTAATTGATCTGCGCCGTGCACGGGGGGAGCGGGGGCGAGGGCGCACCTCTAAACTTGGAATGAATCTTTTCGAATCGCCCGCGTCCCTACACGTGTCGTACAACTTCGTGTAATTTCTGGGGTTCGTACTCAACGAATCGACTGAGGCATGGATTTCCGATCGGCGCGTCAAGGCCAGACACTAATGTATCCTCTACCTATCGATCGCTGAGTGTTCAGCCGATTTACGCCGGGGTGACATAACGATTAGCTGTTCCGCGTCGGCGTGTCGTAGCATTTATGTTAGCGCGTAGCACGTATGTTAGCGCGTGGCACGGACGTCAGCGTGTCCCTCGTATGTTAGAACGTAGCATGTATGTTGCATACAAACCTCAGCAAACTACACTCAGTCACTACAGTGCTGTGGTGTATCTTGTGTGGAAAACAACAGACAACAAATAGATGGAGACAGATAGAGAGGCACAGGGAGAGAGGAGAGAGAGAGAGTGCGGATGAGGAGGGTGCATATGACCTAGTTATCCTTATATGCACCTGAATCCTGAGTCTCAGTGATTTCTCTGCTTGGACCGGGTTGTTCATTTATGGCCGGGACGG
>PIJE02007883.1:7500-11590 GCA_002895965.2 Coryphaenoides rupestris | reverse complement strand
CACAGTATGAGATCTTGCGGAGTGCTTTGCCTGTGTCACACTGAGCACCGCTAATGGGCCATAGCTTGAGTTTTCTCTATCTCACACGACCCCCACAACACCGAGCTAAAACCCACCCCTACCAGATCTCCTTTCTATGTCACCACACTCACCATATTATTATTCCATTTAATGACAATGTGATGACAAATAACAACACACCACTAACTATGTTGTGGGCATACACCCACAACGACAACACCCACCCCCCACACTTTTGTGATTACGCCCCCCCCCCGCCCCCCCGCGCCCACAACAGAGTTTAGAATCTAACACCTGCCCTGCCATAGTTTGCCAATGTTTCCCTTATTCCTCCGGTCCGCTCCGAGGTGACCGTCGACCGGCTGACTGACCCAGCATGTCCCAGCTCTGTCCCCCTCTCTGTCCCCCTCTGTCCCCCTCTCTCTCCCTCTGTCCCCGTCCTCCTCTCTTCGGCGAGTCCCGCCAGGCTCCCGGGGCATTCCTGCCGGCCGGTTCCCTGTTCCCTGCGTGTTGTTTTGGCTGTCCTGCCACGGCCACGGCGGACGGTTTTTATTTTTTGTTGTCTCTGAACGCTGGGAACGTCGTGGGAGAGATGGGAGTCGGGAGCCACAACATGACACACCTGGCGTGCCACACGGGTCACACTGTGTTGGGCACTAAAACACCACTTTTCTCCTGGACCCATGCGTTTGGGCCTTGTCAATTTCTCGTGCGGCAATCTTTTGGGGTTCATGGGGGTTTTTCTTTCTTTTGCATTTCATGTCCTTCACCCCGTGTGTCACACATTTCTTTTTTGCAGAGAGAAAGTCGTCGGAATTGTGGGAAAAAAAACAGTTCTTTGAACCGTGTTTTAAATCGCTCAAAAACGGTTAAAGCCTTGAGCGACGCAGTTTCATCTAAGATAAAATTCTCTCTCTCTCTCTCTCTCTCTCTCTCTCTCTCTCTCTCTCTCTCTCTCTCTCTCTCTCTCTCTGCCTCCCTCCATATTGCGCGGGATCAGGAACAAGATGTTTGATGTCGGGCCTCGACGTGGAAGGTGGGAGGTCAGGGGGAAGTGTGGGGAGTTTAGGACGCCCAAGGTCTCACATCCGGTAACGGATCCAGATCCAGTGACTTGCACCCCCAGTAAGATTAGCGCCCTGGCTCCCACTTCTGAAGACACAGCTGGCCAGAGGAGGACATGGCTTTGTGTGTGTGTGTGTGTTGTGTGTCTGCATGTGTGTGCATGTGTGTGTGTGGGAAAAAGAAAATCGACAAATAATACATTAGAAAATCAATCCCTGTGCTCCACTAATCAATAAAATATAAATCAAAGCACAAATCTATTATTAACGCTTGACAAGCGAACCCCTTTCTCTTCGTCAATTGTGCTTTTCACGCCTTCGTCGTCCTCGTGGACTGTTTACTGAGGGTAATAATAACTCATCGTCGTTCGTTAGTTAGTTAGTTAGTTAGTTAGTTAGTCAGTGAGTCACTGGTTGGTTGGCGGACCGCGGGGGCACCACAACAAGGGGGGCCACAACAATGCGGTGACGGACAGCCAGCAGGTGAGGCGGGCGGGCAGCTAAGCTGGCCTCAGCAGCTTTAGTGCGGTGGGACTAGAGAGGGCTTAGGGTTTTCCATAAACTCTCACTCCCTCCGTAATCCTCACCCCTGCACTCCCACACGCACCCTACATGCTCCCACTGCCTCCCAGTGCTTTTTTCTTTTTCGTTTTCCTTTTTTTGTGTGTGTGTGTGTGTGTGTGTATCTGTGTGTGTTTATGCGTGTGTGTGTGTGTGTGTGTCGGTGTGTGTGTCGGTGTGTGTGTGTGTGTGTGTGCGTGCACGCTTGTGCTTTCCCGTGTGTGTGTGTGTGTGTGTGTGTGTGTTCGCATATGTCTGTGATGCCGGGTTCCCACGGGTCCTTGAAATTCTCGCCGTTTTTTGTGTGTTTGAGGAGCAAAAAAATAAGACCTTGAAAGTTGTATTCGTTCGCCGTAGACCCAGATAGACCCAGATGTGCTTGAATTCATCTTCGTCACTTGTGGAGCTTTTTCATGCAGATTCTGTGTTCGCTTGTTGTGTAGAATGTGTAGAAGCGGCTCAGTGGACTGTGGCATATATGTTGTGCAAGAATAGAAATTGAATAGAAAGCTTCTGTAAAGTTGTCATTATGCAAATCATCCGTGTAGAAACAGCAATGAACTCTTGCTCCGTGTCCCAGCAAACACACACACACACACACACACACAGCGTATACAGGCTACGTTTTTACACTTTACTTTATTTTAACCTAAACTGTGTTCTCTCCGTTAGCCCACCGCTCGGCGCAAAAAACAAACCCACGCGGTAAAATGCGAGCTCATTAAAACACGCCGACATTCTTTTTTGTGTGCGAGGGCCCCGGATCACGATGACCCTGACCCATTTGTGTCCTCCTGACACATTGTTAGATAAACAGCACCGGGTTGCCAGAAAACTTAAGGGGATAGGAGACAAGGAGGAGAGGAGAGGAGAGACGGTGGGAGACGAGATGCAAAGAGAGTACGGGAGGTGAGAGTAGAGGAGGTGAAAGGAGAGGAGAGGATACGATGTAAGGGGATAGGAGAGAGGAGGAGATGGGAGGACGTGGTAGGAGAGGAGACGCGAGGAGGAGAGTAGAGGAGGTGAAAGGAGAGGAGGAGAGGATAGAAACTTAAGGGAACAGGAGACAGGAGGAGAGGATAGCGTCGGGGACGAGATGCAACGAGAGTAGAGGAGGTGAAAGGAGAGGAGAGAGGAGAGGAGGGGAGGAGAGGATAGAAACTTAAGGGGACAGGAGACAGGAGGAGGGGATAGCGTCGGAGACGAGATGCAATGAGAGTAGAGGAGGTGAAAGGAGAGGAGAGGATACAATGTAAGGGGATAGGAGACAAGAGGAGAGGAGAGGGTGGGAGACGAGATGCAAAGAGAGTACAGGAGGTGAGAGTAGAGGAGGTGAGAGTAGAGGAGGTGAAAGGAGAGGAGAGGATACAATGTAAGGGGATAGGAGAGAGGAGGAGATGGGAGGACGTGGTAGGAGAGGAGACGCGAGGAGGTGAAAGGAGAGGAGGAGAGGTTAGAAATTTAAGGGGATAGGAGACAGGAGGAGAGGACAGGGTGGGAGAGGAGACGCGAGGAAGAGAGTAGAGGAGGTGAAAGGAGAGGAGAGAGGAGAGGAGAGGAGGAGAGCATAGAAACTTAAGGGGACAGGAGACAGGAGGAGAGGATAGCGTCGGAGACGAGATGCAACGAGAGCAGAGGAGGTGAAAGGAGAGGAGAGGATACGATGTAAGGGGATAGGAGAGAGGAGGAGATGGGAGGACAGGGTAGGAGAGGAGACGCGAGGAGGAGAGGAGAGGAGGTGAAAGGAGAGGAGAGAGGAGGAGAGGGGGAGAGGATAGAAACTTAAGAAGATAGGAGACGGGAGGCGAGGAGACGACAGGGTGGGAGAGGAGATGCGAGGAGGAGAGTAGAGGAGGTGAAAGGAGAGGAGGAGACGAGGAGAGTAGAGGAGGGCAGGGTAGGGCAGAGAGGAGATGTGAGGAGAGGAGGCCAGCAGGCTTGTAAGCTTAAGCAAATACTGTATACTGTCGCAAGGCAAAACCGTTTCCTGCACTTTATATGAATTTATGAATATAAATCAATTTTCCGATTTTTTTTTTTACTCGTCAATCAATGTCAGACGTATTCAATTCAAAACCTACAGCACAGCAGGCTTCGTAATGGACACACCAACTGAGATAGATCGTCTAATGGTGGGCTGTGTGCACGTGCAAGGTGTGTGTGTGTGTGTGTCATGTGTGTGTTTGTGTGTGTTTGTGTGTGTTTGTGTGTGTTTGTGTGTGTGTGTTGCGGGCAGACAGTGTGTTTGTCCAGTGAGATAGAGACAGTGGAGCCAGTGAGGGGTGATATGTGTGGTTGTTAATGGGAAACTAATCACATCGAGGAGACTGTGAGACGCACGCAGCTGTAAACACACACACACACACACACACACACACACACACACACACACACACACATACACACACACACACACACACACACACACACACACACACACTGTC
>PIJE02007883.1:0-5000 GCA_002895965.2 Coryphaenoides rupestris | reverse complement strand
CACACATGCACACACACGCACGCACACACACCGAGACGCACACACACACACGCACACGCACACACACACGCGCGTGTAACAGATAAACATGCAAAGTATGGAAAGCAGCAGCGTGGCATCGCATCAATTCCCCCGATCGGCCGGTCTATTTATAACACCCACCGGGGCGGCTCCGGGGGGGCTGACCCCTCGCCGCGGCTCGCGTGACCATTGTTGACCATGAGTCGTCATGGGCACCGCGTCGGCACGCCGGGCCGGACGGAACAATGTGTCACGTGACCACGTTCACAGCGGAACCGCGTATGCAAAAGATCTAAAATAGCGCTCCGCTTTAAATGGAGTTACGCGACCGTGCCGACCGACCGACCGACTGACTGACTGACTGACTGACTGACTGACTCCTCCTCCTCCTCGTCCTGTTAACTCCGCTCCTCTCCTGCTGGCTTTACTCTGAAAGTGTGTTGAGACGCAGGATAGAAGCAGCCAAGGCATTCTTTCCCCCCCCGACCAGGTAACCCTGGTTTTTCTATTCGATGCAGTATTCCGAAGGGCCAAGGTGTACTTTATGTTCGTTCACGTTCAGGGTAAAGTCTTGTGGTTGAAACCCTGGCTTGGAAGGTTGCTGGTTCGAAACCCCAGCATTCTGCGGTTTCCTCCTGTACTGGAATCCCTGTATCCCTGTCTCTTTGGATGCAAGTGTCTCTTTGGATGCAGTGCATACATACTGTACGCTTTGGACACGGCCGTGTGCGTGGCCCTTTTGTGCGCACTGGTGGACGTCGGTGTGTGTGTGTGTGTGTGTGTGTGTGTGTGTGTGTGTGTGTGTGGCCTGTGATTTGAGTCTCAGCAGCACATGGATCATCCTGTGTCTCGTCTTGAGAACCTGCAGTTCAATCGACGCTTTTGTTTTTTTGTTTTGCTGAAAATCGAAAGAGATTTGAGTCTCACTTTTGTCCTTTTTCCATATTTTCTGGAAAGTCTGTATTGTTGTTGGGTAGCCGATGTAGTCGTGTAGTGTATAGTAGATGGAGTTGTATTGATAGAGAGAGAGAGTTATTGCACGAAAACAGCCGTTATTCAGCTCACAGCCATGAGGTCACGATAATGAGCATGAACGGTTTTTCAACGCTTTCTGGTGCACGAGATTTACGGTCCGGTAGAGTTTTTTTTCCCACAAGGCATCTGTTCCGGGGCTTTTTCTATGCCTGGCAAAGATTCAAGATTCAAGATTCACTTTATTGGCATATATGTAAGTACAATAGAATGCTTTGCTCCCATTCACTCCTTGCAGTATTCTTCTATACGTCTTCTGTTGCCTTGGTGTTAGAAGGACACAGGCGATAGTCTTCCACTATCGTCATTCCAGCTTGAAACCATGATTCTGGTATTTGACAGTTGATGAGACATCGAAAAAAATCTGTAACTCTTTACAAATACAAAGATAACAAACACACACTCACGGCGTGTGCTTTTCTGAAGGTTGTTATTCTGACGGTCGCCGGTCGGCTCTGCCTGAGTGTAACGAGGCGTGCGCAGGCTCTGTGTGTGTGTGTGTGTGTGTGTGTGTGGTGTGTGTGGGCCTCGCGCCCGAAACCTTCCGGAAAAAACCGCCCCCCCATCCAGACCCCAGAGTGTCTCTGGACGGAGAACTGGTTGTATCGTATCGGGCCGATATACAACAAAGACGTTCCGACGCCGCCGCCGCCGCCCGCCCCGCCCCCCTCGACTCGACACACCCCTCGACGAGATGAGAGGAAGAGGTGTGGAGAAAAATTGAAATACAAAGGAGGAGATGAAGAAGGCGAGAGAGAGAGAGAGAAGAGAGAGAGAGAGAGAGAGAGAGAGGTAGGGAGGGAGGGAGGGAGGGCGAAGAAAAAGCTTTCACCTTCCGTTCCTGTGCATCTGCGCGGCCGTAACGACGCCGCTGTCAAACAGCAGCAAGACGAACGGCTACTTAGAGCGGAATGGGGGAGGCGGAGAAATGACGGAGACGGGGAAACGTTGTCAGGCGAGTGTGTCTTAAGTGGAGGGGGGAGGGGGGGGGGGGGGGGGGGGGGTGGGAAGTGTTTACAAGGGACCGGTGAAAGGGCTTCGCTGCGAGGCCTTGTTTGACACGGCCGGGATGAGTAATGAACACTTTTTTTTTTCCTTCGCCTCTGTCTCGCAAGTTCTCTCTTTCTTGTGGGTACGGGTGTGTGTGTGTGTGTGTGTGTGTGTGTGTGTGTGTGTGTGTGTCTCTCTCTCTCTCTCTCTCTCTCTCTCTCTTTCTTTCACAGTGCCTGTTCTCTCTCCCTATGTCACACACTCTCTCTTACACTGCTCTCTCTCTCTCTTCTCTCTCTCTCCCCCTCGACTCTCTCTCTCTCTCTCTCTCTCTCTCTCTCTCTCTCTCTCTCTCTCTCTCTCTCTCTCTCTCTCTTTCTTTCACAGTGCCTGTTCTCTCTCCCTATGTCACACACTCTCTCTTACACTGCTCTCTCTCTCTCTCTCTCTCTCTCTCTCTCTCTCTCTCTTCTCTCTCTCTCTCTCTCTCTCTCTCTCTCTCTCTCTCTCTCTCTCTCTCCCCTCGACTCTATCTCTCTGTCTCTACAACCCTATCCTCTGAACGGCTCGATTCCCCCATTCTTTCCGTCTTTTTTGTTGTTGCTGAAAGCTTGGGAGGTTTGTACAAAGTAACGCCTGTTGAAAAGCGGGGTTTTAGCTTGGTGGGGGGGGGGGGCTTCTTCTGGGGGCCCCCGTCTTGTTAATTGGGTGTTGACAGTGGTGCCCCCGTACTCTGCCGTCGGGGGGGGGCCCCCCAACCGAACCGTCAGTGCGGGCTCACTACAGCAAGAAGGCCTGCGAGGATGATCAGAAAGGGCCCCGCGTCGGCGGCGTGTGTCCTTTGGCTCGCCGTCCGTAAACATTTCAAACTAATGTGTTTACGCGCTACGCCGGCCCTGAGTGCCTCGCTGGCTTTGGCCGTTAGTCGAACGACGGTCGACGGATCGGTTATCGAGGTTCATCAAGATTTCGCCCATGTCCACGACCAAAGCACGACCAGGAGGAAGCTTGCTGGGTAAAAAGTTAAAGATTTGAAGTAAGACAGATATTTGACTCCGGAGTGGCCCCGGCTGAGGAGGGTCCACGTTGGTGTAATACCTCAAGATACACCTGAGAGAGAGCCTTGGAATTTGCTGTCACGGGCAGCAAAAAAAAACGAGTACGGAGCTAGAAGATCAGAACGCCACAGTACTGACCCGCTCGGCGCGCCGCGAACGGAACCTCAAAGACGCAGGAGTACGGACGCCGACATCGTTTTTAGGAAACTCGGGGAGCCCCCGGAACGTTAGCCGAGGATAAGACACGGCGGGTCGACGGCATAGCGACGGTCCGATAGCTGCTGTAGGTTTTGTATTGGGACTACAGAGTTTATTGGGACTACAGAGTTTATAGGGGACGACTACAGAGGCGGAACACCGTATATATATCGCCGTAGATATTTCATCTTTATCTCTCTCGCCTCAACTATGCGCGGCGCACCTCGAGGTGCAACTTTTGACGAGGTCACGGGGCCTCAGCTATGAAAACACGTGAACGTTTTCTGCCGGCGGACGTCATGGCAACAGGAACTTCTTTTCCGCGGGGCAGATAAGAGCCCTTCCTTCTCGTTGCGCAATCGGCAGTGAGTTCACCCACCGTCTCCTCTCTCTCTCTGTCTCTGTCTCCGCCCCCCCCCCCCCCCCCCCCCCCGTCCTCCTCCAGCAGATGGTACAATCTGGAAGGGGAAACTCAAATGGTTAACAAAATAAAAGTGGTGATAACGGTGATAGTCGTGTTGTTTTCTTAAAGGCGCTATAAGTAAGAGTCAGCGCATTCTGAGCGCCGTGGCTTGAGACAATAACAATCAGAAACTAGTGTTAGTTTGAACCGCAGGGGTCGGTGGGGTCGGCGCTGAGGTGGTAGGAGTCTTTGCTCGGAGGTCGAGGGGTCCGGTGAGTAGACATTGAACTGGGCTACACATACCGCTTTATCCAGTATAGCGCCGGGACTCTTTTGCGTTTCAGGATAAACAAGTGAGGCTTAGTGGAGAAGTGAATTGGATTGGGAGTGATTTTGTACTGCCTGCTGGTGACTCTGGTGTGCGACGACACTCTCAGGGGCCGGAGGTTCGATTCCCAATGTGCCTACACCCCCCCCACCCGCCCCCTTCTTGCAACTACAGTCTACTGCAACTACAACAGTGCTATAGGAATGCAACCATTCATTCATTCATTCATTCATTCACTCATTCATAGAAGTGAACTAACTCACTGTATATAAAGCTCTGCTGTAACAGCTGAATAAACTCTGGCATCACCGTGTCACGGCTTACTTCACAATCATGACCGGCCCGGTGTTTATTATCACGCTACTATCACGCAACACACTACGACTACCTCCGAAAAAAATCGAGAACTTGACACAAAATATAACACGACAAAATAATTGTATTTATTAAAAATGAAAAAACATCTGCGGTCTGCTATTCAGAAACAACAGACCGTAGAACGCCGCGATCGACCAAAACGATCAGAATCAACAAGCCTCCTGATGACACGCGGGAGGTCGGCTGCGTCGGCACGTCGGACGTTCCCAAGTCGTACGCCGTCGGCATTGCAATTTGAGGGTGAAAAGAAGAAGAAAGGATTTTTCAACAATCTCTGCATTCACAAGTCTCACCGCCATCATTAAAGACACTACAAGTGAGAATCAGTGTATTCGGAGCGCCGTGGGTTGAGACAACAACGATCAGAAACTAATGTTAAGTTCTAGCGGGTTGTGGTTGTTAAGATAAAACACGAGAGCTTCCCCCGACTCTCTCTGTGTTTGCGGAGAACAGCTTTTGAACTGATTTCTCAGGTCGGATTTTGCGGGAAAAAAAAGGAACGAAGTGGTATGTAAGCGCGGATAATTAAAAAATATATATAATTCATAGCTTTTTTAAATGTGTACAAGGTTTAATTATGATTAGAACTAAC
>PIJE02007882.1:10000-11592 GCA_002895965.2 Coryphaenoides rupestris | reverse complement strand
CCCTGAGTTAACTTACAGCGTGAATGTAATGTCGGAAGTCGGAAGTTGGAAATTCCGACTTTCAGAATGTCACCTTCACTACACATCCCTGTATGTGTGTGTATGTGACAATTCAACTCATTGAATTTGGAGTCTTGAATCTGAAATTGAAACTTTTTTTCTCAGGAATAATTATTTCCCAGAAAAGTCCATTCCACTCATATCTCTCCAACCGCTGTGTCTTTCTTCCAGTGTACAGGCCTACAACTCAATCGTTTGCTTTACCCCTTAATCAGCCGGTGCTAGTAAGCCCAGCGAAAAAAACAACTCCGCGAAGTAAGACCGCGCCGAGTGCACCGGCACACAGTTCTCCTTTCAGGCTCGCTTGCGGCGGCGCCCCCGATCATTCACTTATCTCCCCGTTTCGGAGGAAAACTCGATACGCTCGGAAAAAACACTCCGAAAGCAATATAAATCTCAGCGGGCGCGTCGCTGCTCCGCCACGCCGCCACGCCGCTGCGCCGCCAACGCAAACGTTATTTCACATTAGCGGGGATGCGTTCTCCGTCTTTCTTTTTTCCCCGTTGCCGAGCGGGCGGCGGCGGCGAGGTGTGTGTGTGTGTGTGTGTGTGTGTGTGCGCGAGGTGATTCCTAAGCTAAACTCTCATGACAGATGCCTATAGAGACATATGAAACACATCTGAGCGGGCGAGGAGAGGAGAAGCATATTTCTTCGGCGAGGTTACGGTTTTCCGAATGTTCCGACTGCTGCGGGCTTCTCGCTTTCAGCTGTTTATGACGGGCTGGATGACTTTGGACTAACTGACTTCACCCCGCACACCAACCTTCCCTTGAACCTAACGGGGGCACAATTATCAGAGTGCGTCTTGTCAAATGGGAGGGAAGATTATAATTAGAGAAGTCGACGTGAACGTATAGCGGCGTTGTACGGGCCCACAGGTAGCGGTGGGGGAGGGAAAATGAAAAGTAAGCGGCGCGTTGTGTTCTTATTAAAATGCATCATCACAACAATATAAACAATTAGCAGATGTTTATAAGGCGCCGGGTTCCTCGCCGCGCGCTCCATTACGGTGACCTTCGCCAAAGACGTCCATAGCTCGCGAATTAGCATCACGCTGTTAAGGACGTCGGTATGGTAATTGAATGCAGAAGGTCGTGCGAGCGGGGGGGAAGGTTATTCCGTTTCATGTGGCCGAGGAAATTGGAAACAGAGCGAAGAAAAAAGGAAAAGAGTTTGAGATTACTTAAGGGTGTTTATCAACTTTTTTTTTGTTTTATTTCCTTCGATTCCTTCCGCGTATTCCCCTCGTATCGGGCTTCAGCAAAACACTGAATTGTTTCATCGGAATCAGAATCAGAAACAGCTTTGTTGCCTTAGCTTTTTGCAAACAAGGAACGGGCTTTTGCGGATTTGGTGCATAACATTGAACATTAAACAAGAGTGGAAATTCTAAATAATGCTAAAAACTCTAAAAATATAGATCGTGATTGCAGTCACGTGATCGACTCCTTCCGTCTGGGAGAAGTCGGCCCATATCGGTGCAGCCTTCTTAGAGAAGTAGAAGAAGAACAACAACAACAACAATACAGAA
>PIJE02007882.1:0-5000 GCA_002895965.2 Coryphaenoides rupestris | reverse complement strand
ACAGAACACATGACACCAGAACACAATGGACACGGAACCATGACACAGAAACAAACAACACATGACACAGAACACAACATGGACACAGAACACCATGACACAGAACACATGACACAGAAACACAACACAGTACACAGAACACATGACACAGACAGATGACACAGAACACAGACACATGACACATGAACACATGACACAGAACACAGAACACATGACACATGACACAGAACACATGACACAGAACACATGACCACAAGAAACACCATGGACACAGAACAAACAACACATGACACTGACACAGAACAGCATGGTCAGAGAACACAACACATGACACAGATAGCACATACACATGACACAGAACACATGACACAGAACCACATTGACACAGAACACATGGACACAGAAACGATGGCACAGAACGACATTGACACAGAACACATGACACATGACCAACAGAACAGCCATCCGATACAGCAGAGCGACATGACAGCACACGACAACACATGACACAGACACATGACACAGAATCAAAACGAACACATGAACACAAGAAAACACATGACACAACAATACAACCAGAACATCACGAAACAACAGAACACATCGACACACGAACATCACACACACATGACACAGAACACATGACACATGAACACATGACACAGAACACATGACACAGAACACATGACCAACAGAAACACAGAACACCCGAACACATGACCAACACATGACACAACACATGACACAGAGACACATGACAGAAGCACACCCATGCACCCACAGTGACACAGAACACATGCACACAGACACACTCGACAACAGAACACATGACAGCAGAACACATGACACATGACACAACACAGAACCACAGACACTGAACAGGAGACTCACATGACAGCAGAAGAAACAGATCGACACACAGAACAGATGACAGACACAGAACAGCAACAAAAACCATCCACGACATTGACACAGAACACATGAAACAGAACAGATACACAGAAACACATGAACACATGAGCAAAGAACACATGACACAGAACACAAAACACATGCACAGACACATGACACAGAACAGACATGACCCCAAACACATGACACAAGAACACATGAACACAGAAAAACACAACACAGACAGAACACATGACACAGGAACACCCAGACACCCCATGACAGAACACGAATGACACAGAAACTAACAATGACAAGAACAACGATCGACACAGTACACATGACACAGGACACAAACATGCACAGAGCACACAAGACACAACACATAGACCAGAACACGACACACACACATGACACAGAAGAAACACACACATGAGACACATACACAGAACACAATGACACACAGAGAGCCACATGACACAGAACACATGACACACACAGAACAGCACGACAACAGAACAAACACATGACAATCAGAACACACATGACCACAGAACCAACTGACACAGAAAACATGACACCAGAAAACACATGACACAGACACAATCACATGAACACAGAAACACATGACACCCAGACGACAAACACATGCACAACACAGAACACATCACACAGAACACATGACACAGAACACACAGCACAGACATGAAATCACATGAACCACAGCATGAACACAAGACCATGAACACACATGCACACGACACAGACACAGTGACACAACACAACACAGTAGCCACAAGAATCACGTGAACCCAGAACAATGACCCCCACAGGAACAAACAAACCACAATGACACAGGAACACACATGACACAGAACACAACACAATGAGCACCATGAGACACACAACCCACCAGACACAGAACACTGACACAGACACAACACATGGAACACATGACACAGAACACATGACAGCAGAACACAGGACACAGCACACAGAAACACAACACAACACATGACACAGAAACACACATGACACAGAACACAGACACATGACACAGACACAGACACAGAACACGACAAACACATCACAGAACACAATGACACAGACACGAGAGCATGACACAGACACAGAACCAACAACACTACATCACAACACATGACACAGACAAACACATGACCAGAGAAACAAACACATCAGAACACAGACACACCAAACACATGACAACAGAACACATGAACACGAAACACATGACACAAGAACACATGACACAGAACCATGACACACACAGAACACAACACATGACACACGAAGCAACATGACACCAACCACACATGACACAGAGACACAGAGAATCACAACCCACATGACACCGCAAAACATGACACATGACACACAAGGCACATGACACAGAACACATGACACAGAACACATGACACATGACACAGAACAACATGACGACACGAACACATGACACGGAACACATGACACAGAACACAACACATGACACAGAACACATGACACAGACACAGCCACACATGAACACAGAACACAGCAGCACAACAAACACGACAACGACATGACACAGAACAGACACATACACCAGACAGAACACAACACATGACACCATGACACAGAACACATGACACAGAACACAATGACACAGAACTGACAGAACACACATGACACTAGCAACACATGAACACCACAGAACAAGACATCAGACCACATCGACAACAGACACATGAACACAGAACACATGACACAGAACACTATGACACAGAACACATGACACGAGAACACAACACATGACACAGACACAACACATGACACAGACAACACATGACACAGAACACGATGACAACATGGAACACATGACCAAGAACATCCATCGACACCAATGACACACAACACATGACAACAGAACACATGACACAGACAAACACATGAAGACAAAACCAAGTGACACAGAACACGATGACACAGAACCACACAGTGAACACAGAACACAGTTGACACAGAACAGACACAGACCATTCCAAACAACATGACACAGAAACAATGACCACAGCAGGAACACACACATTCAATGCACACACATGAACAGACACAGAACACATGGACACAGAACATACATGACACAGCAAACATAACACACACACAACGATGACATACACATGACACAGAACACATGAAAACACCAGCACAGAACACAACGACATACACAGAACAACACCATGACACCAGAACCACATGAAAGCATACACACGAGACACACTGACACAGAAACTCCCATACACAGAACACATGACACAGAACACAACACTGACCAAGACACAACACATGACACAAGAACACATGAACAGAGAAACACAACACATGACACATGAACACAGACACAACCTTCGACACACACACAAGAACACATCACAGAACACATGACACAACATGACACAGAACACATACAGACACAGAACACATGACACAGAACACATGAACACAACAGACACATGAAAAACGCATGACCACAAGAACACATGGTGACAAACGGAACACATGACCACAGAACACAAACACTAGACACAGAACATACATCCAGATACACACAACACAAACACATGGAACATGACACAGAACACATGACACGAAAACACGATGACACAGAACACATGACATCCACTCAGACACAAAACACATACACATGCACCACATGAACCAACTACATGACGAGAGAACACACACACAATGACACAGAACAATCGACACAACAACACATGACACAGAACACATGACACAGAACACATGACACAGAACACATGACACAGAACACACTGACACAGAACACATGACACAGAGACACCATGACACAGAACACAATGACACAGAACGACTGACACAGACAGGAACACCACATGATACCGGAACACATGACACAGAACACAACATGGACACAGACACGAACACATGACACAGAACACACACCTGAGACACGAACAGATGACACAGAAACAGACACATGACACAGAACACATCCCCATGACACACAGAACACAACAATGCACAAGCACATGACACAGAACACATGACACATGACAGAAGAACACTGAACACAGAAACACATGACAGAACACATGACACCAGAACCACAGACACAGAACACGATACAGAACACAATGACACACGAACACAGAACACCATGACACAGAACACATGAACACGAGGACCATACACGAACACCAACATAGACACAAACAACACATGACTCAAACATGACACAGAACACATGACACAGAACACATGTGACACAGAACAGGATGACAACAGAACAGCAACACATGACACAAACACATGACACAGAAGGAAACCCACACCCATCGCACAACATGGACACAGAACACTGACACAGAAACATTCGACACAAGAACACATGAACAGAACACATGACATCAGGAACACATGACACAGAACGAGCAACAATACACAGAAACACATGACACCAAACACTGCAATGAAACCCCACCACAACAGGAACACATGGGACACAGAACCACATGACAACAGAACAACTGACTTAGAAACACAAAGACCCAGAACACAAGACACAGAACAATGACACACGACAGAACACACATGAACACAGCTACCACACATGACACAGACAACCACTTGCACACAGCACAACACCAGATCGACCAGAACACAGAACCACAACACGCGAACACAGAACCATGAACAGGATAGAACCACAAGAAACCCAACAACGATGACAACAAGAACACATGATCCCAGAACACATACACAGACACCATGCCCACACATGACAAGAACACATGGACACAGAACGACATGACACAGAAACACACCACATGACAACAGAAAGCAGAACATGAAATCACAGAACACATGACACAGAACACATGGACACAGAACCACATGAGCACAACACATGACAGAACACGCACCATGACACAGACAATCACGATGACCAGAACACGTTGAGAACCATCCAGAACACCATGACAAAAGAATTCACATGACACCAAGACAACAGCATGAACACAGAAACATGACCCACAGAATCACCCCTGAACACGAACACATGGACACAG
>PIJE02007881.1:7500-11594 GCA_002895965.2 Coryphaenoides rupestris | reverse complement strand
CAGGTGTGATGGGGCCTGTGTTGGTTGAAAAGACACATCTGGAGCGCGGAGAGCACTTGAACACAGATGTGTGTTCTGTCCCTCAGACAGACACACCTAGACACACTGATACACCCAGCCAATCACACGCCTGCGTTCCCTTATTTGGGGTAGTGGGGTAGGGCAGCTTTGGTGTGTGTGTGTGTGTGTGTGTGTCTGTCTCTGTGTCTGTGTGTGTGTGTGTGTGTGTGTGTGTGTCTCTGTGTGTGTGTGTGTGTGTGTGTGTGTGTGTGTGTGTGTGTGTGTGTGTGTGTGTGTGTGTGTGTGTGTGTGTGTGTGCTGTGTGTGTGTGTGTGTGTGTGTGTGTGTGTGTGTCTCATGAGTGCAGACACAGAAAACAAAGATGCTAGACAACAATGGATATGGTGTTTCTCACACACACACAGACACACACACACACACACACACACACCGAGCACGAGGAAGTCAGCCATGATACAATGTTTGGTCAAGCACGGTTGGGTGGAGAGTGATTATCAAAAGCAATTATAATTTAACTACATGAGCGATTAATTGAACTGCATGACGTGTGCGTAGGAATACACATTGCAGCTGTGGTCTGCACATCACTGATGTTTCAGGTAGGCTTATACTATGGTGCCTTTGCACTCAAGGTGTGCGTGTGTGTCTGTGTGTGTGTGTGTGTGTGTGTGTGTGTGTGTGCATGCATGCATGTGTGTGTTTATTTATATGTAAACGAATGCTGCAGTTGATGCAAAGGGGTGTTTGCGGATGGCCTGTTCCACATGTAATGCACTGTTGTTCAAATTGTTCAATGAGCAAAGAATCCAGTGAGTCAGAACAGTCTAAATTCCTCCCCCAAATCTGGGCTGCCGGATGGCGTTGCCTATGTTGCCCATATTGTAGCCACACACACATCCACGCTCCTGTGTCTCTCCTGTGTGTGTGTGTGTGTGCGTGCGTGTGTGTGTGTGTGTGTGTGCGTGTGTGTGAGAGACATATAGTGTTGACGTGCGTGGATTCATATTTAGTTTTGAGCAAGACGGCGCCCAGAGGCCCAGGTCTCTGCCGCTGGTTCTCTGAGCGTCTGTGAGCCCAACGAGGGCAGAGGAGCTGGGAGGAACCTAGCGACTGCCTGCGAGGTGGAGGTCAGCCTAGAGCCGAGCGCACCACAGAAGAAGAAAGATCCAAACATTGAGAACAAAACGCTGCGCTCTAACCACTGTGCTCTGACATCTCTTTGTTGTAAACTGTGTGTGTGTGTGTGTGTGGTGTGTGTGTGGTGTGTGGTGTGGTGTGTGTGTGTGTGTGTGTGTGTGCGTGTGCATAAGTATGCGTATGGGTCCTCTGTGTGTGAGCATGCATTAATATTGATTTTTTTCTTTCGTTCTGATGGGGGTCTCTGAACCTCGCTTTTGTTACACAGGCCCCCTGAGGGCTACGCAGAGACATGCCCACACACACACTCACTTATACAATCACACACTGCGCACACACTCGCACACGCTCACTCACTCCACCTCACTCACACACACACACACACACACACACACACACACAACACACACACACACACACACACACACACACACACACCTATACAACCGGAGGGGTTGTCACATGTAATTAATTGCATTAGCATGATTTGAAAATTTCTAAAAACCTGCAGGAAACAGAGGTAGAGATATTCTAGAACAAAAGAAATGGGAAATATTTGACAAAGGCAACTGGAGGGAATGTACTCGTACACCAGACACACAGGTTGTGTGTGTGTGTGTGTGCGTGCGTGCGTGTGTGTGTGTGTGGAATAAAGAGCTGTTTGACTAAAGCAGTGATAGGTTAAAATGAACGTAGGGCTGCACGATTATGGCGCAAAATGATATTCTACGATTTATTTTATCAAATATTATCACGATTATTTATCACGATTATCATTAATTTTAGGGACAACACCTTTTTATTTGCACTTTCACGTTTAAATGACAACACTGCTTCACTTCCTTGTTGTCCTACATTCTGGCTAATGTACAAATCTTTGCATCAGACTGGTCCTTATCACAGTGCATCTCGTAGAAGGACAATATAAATAAATATTATCAGCACTTTTTACCCAAAATTATTATTTTTAAATTGTATTGCTCTGCGGCGCAGACACAACTCTTTGCATATGATTGTTCTCGGTTAACATCACTTGTCCTAAATCCCAAAAACTTCCAGACAACGGATGATGATTCGAGTCACTGAAATGAACTGTTTTGCCATCACTACTACTAGTACCGGAGTCGACTGCAGACAGAAGTTTTTTGAGGCTCCCGCTGCTAGTTAGTTGAGGATGCAGCAGAGCGCGCATTTTAAACGTCAATATCGCTGACGATCATGCTCATTTAATTGTGGCAGCCAAAATCGTGATCACGATTAAAATTTGATTAATTGTGCAGCCCTACCTATCATTAAATAGATGGATTATGTTGATAGACTGAGCTGAACAGCTCTTTAATTCATGGCAATAGTGATGTATGGAAGCAACGATATAGCGCTAACAGCCCCGAAAAGCTAACACATAGAAATTTCGTGTCTGCAATACGCTGGCATTCATCTCAGTATCCGCCGTAAGCACTTGGGGACTTTGTGCTGTTTGGTTTAGTTCAAAGTTCATTGTTGGGGTGAACCAAGGCTTATTATGAATGGATGAATGTATTGTTTGTCTTTAGTGCAGAGCGTGTTACCAGGTTCTCTGCTCTCCTCTCACCTGTGGCGCCATCTGGCCTATAATGGCTCGGCCTCCTTCCCTTCACCCAGTTCTGCCTCTCTGCGCGCTTCCTGGGAATCTCTCTCTCTGTGTACAGCAGATCACATGTGTGTGCACAGAGAAGCCCAGATCTCAGAGCACATTTATATTTGATATAGGCCACAGAATAATTAATTCATTTGTGTTCATTTATTTATTTGTCTTTCTGTTCTTGGCGAACACAAGTGTGTGTGTGTGTGCGTGTGTCTGTGTGTAAAAAAAAAAATAAGGAAGGAATTATGAATGTAAAATAAAATGGCACAATCACAGTGATTGTCTGATTGTTCTACTTGAAGTTTGGTTTTTAAGTGACCTGCACAGTTGGAGCGGAGTTGGATTTGCTCACACAAGCTTTCCCCCTACTGACACACACACACACACACACACACACCACACACACACACACACACACACACACACACACACACACACACACATTCAACACACACACACTCAACACAACGCAATGCTTATTAACTACTATTCCATGGCCATGGAGGTAGGGACACTTTAAACTCTTTAAACTTTGAGGATTGCCAAATTTTCGACAAACATTTTTGAAACTATTGATTTGGAAACGGCCATGGAATCCTTCCAGCGCGCTGATGCCCAACCCAACCCAGCCCACTCTGCCGTGACCTTTCCACGCGCGCCCCCGTAGTAACTGCTCCAAGAAGGTCACGCTCACCGGCAGGCAGAACAAAAGCCTCCCAGACTTTACAACCCCCTTGCCCTTCGACCTCAGTGTAACCCGCCGCTACGACGCTGCCGAAAGAGATGGGGCGGCGGCCAAGGTTGGAGAACGAACCCTGTGTGTGTGTGTGTGTGTGTGTGTGTGTGGGTCCATGCGTGTGTCCTTGTTTTTTTTACCTCAAGGATCTATTTAGTTTTTGGTTTGATACGTAGATATTTTGGTGCTGAATTGCGAATTGCATTTGTAAAGTTTCAACAGTTTGAGATCTCTGAGAACACGGTGTGTGTGTGTGTGTTTTATTTTCCTTTTATCCAGCATGCCATTCTGTAGCACGAGGACAGCCAAGAGCTATCCCGCCCCCCCCCCTCCCGTCTCCCTCCCTCCATCTAAATCTCTCATGCACACACACACACACACACACACACACACACACACACACACACACACACACACACACACACACGTGCATCCCACACACTCCCACTCCCACAGAGTGTGGCTGAGGGTGGTCTCGAGCCATGGTTGCAGGTATCTGGCAGGCTTCTCCACACATGACCTAGGAGTGATTTACTGTCTTCATTAGCATGCCTGTCTGTGTGTATGCCTGTCAGT
>PIJE02007881.1:2500-5000 GCA_002895965.2 Coryphaenoides rupestris | reverse complement strand
GTGTGTGTGTGTGTGTGTGTGTGTGTGTGTGTGTGTGTGTGTGTGTATGAGAGAGAGAGTGTGTGTGTAAGTGGTTCCTGGCTCTTGGCTGTTTAGCTAGCGGAGATGTGAGCCCAGGACATGAATACAGTCTGCAGTTCCGGGCTGAGGGGACATAAATATGAATGAACGTCTTGTTCCATATGTTGAGAGCCTCGCTGCTCACCTGCTCGCTGCCATTGACGAGCACTCTCCCAGTGCCACTAAAACACTGTGTGTGTGTGTGTGTGTGTGTGTGTGTGTGTGTGTGTGTGTGTGTGTGTGTGTGTGTGTGTGTGTGTTGTGTGTGTGTGTGTGTGTGTGTGTGTGTGTGTGTGTGTTTGCAAAGTACACTTGTTTATGAATGTGTACACCACATGGCTTTTGCCTCTCGTAGGTGTATATTTGGAGCATATTTCATGTTACATAATACAACTCTTCTGTCTTGCTACAAAGATCGGTAGACCGGTGTTTTTCAACCTGTGGTGCGCACACCCCTGGTGGTTTGTGAGGGTACGGCAGGCGGTACATGGGATTTCATTGCCGAAATGGACACATTTACAATAACAATAACATAACATAGATCATTGAAAATAAATATCGTAGAAATATTGTTCAGTAAATAACCATTTTAAAAACAGTGTCGCTTTGTGCATTCCATCATATGTTTTCCATTGATGTTTAATGTTAATTTGGATTTGCTCAATCAACACACTCGGAGCATATACAAGCAGCATTGCAGACGTCTTCTCTCCACTGGCCTTCTTGCAGTACTAAGTGTGTATAAAAGGGGCCGCTGGTTCTCTTTGCTCAGCCTCTGCTTGTGTATTTATCTATTGTTTACCGTTTGCATATGGAGGTGTTCCGTGAAAGGTCTGGATGACAATTTAGTGGTTCACATAAAGTCAGAGGTTGTGAACCACTGAACTAGACTGCTCACGATATTAGCCTTCCTCTCTTCCTCCCTCCTCCCCTATCGTCGTGCCTTCCATTCCTACACACACACGCACGCACGCACGCACACACACACACACACACACCACTGCCTCCTTCCAAACTCTGTCATTATGCAAATAGTCTGCATTTGTATGTCTGTGCACAACAAACACATCCTGGTAATTGCCATATGTCTCTTCTGTGGCGTCAAATTTGTCCCGCTAATCACAAACTCAGGATTCACAAATGCATTTCATTATTTTGTGTTTTTTTGCCGTGGGATTGAACGCACATATGTCCTTTTTTAAAAGCGGGTTTTTTTGCTAGATCTTTACAGGTTAGGCTTGTATCACGTCTGCCCCGGACCAGGTGCAGAACCATGGAATCTAAGATCGTCTCATCATTAGCTATTATAATCCCAGGGGCGCCAGGCGCTGGGGTCCTGTGCTGCTGCGTGGTGTTGCTCTGACTCTCTGACCATGGGCAGCACGGTCTGTAGGCTTGGCTAGGGGTGGCACCCCACAGAGCGGGCACACATGTCGCTTCATATTTGTAGCCACCCCCCCACCCCCACAAAAAAAAGACCCCCCAAACAGAATCAGTATTGTTTTTAACAGAACCCTAAGCACACGGAAGCGTGAATGTGTCGCAGGGCGGTATTTTTTTCACTCACTTCCTACAGGACTCTTGTCTCTAAAGTCTATTTTGGAATGGGGGGATATTTAAAAGGCATTATTTTGCATCCGTCCAGACACCGCTGTGGTTCTGCGGGCTGAAGCCTCCGCCAGAGCACCCTCCTGCCCCACCTCCGCCACCACCCCCAAGCCCCCCCTACAGGCCCCTCGGTGACCTCGGTCTGTATTCACTGCACGCTACTCTGGGTGCAAGAGTCTCCTACATGTCTGAATATATGAATGAATAGAATGACCCATGCATCGACGAACCCTTGTTTGTTTGTTTGTTTTTCCATGTTAAGCACTTTCTCACCGTCGTAATTAAAAGGTCCAATATCCATGTGTACTTAGATGGACGTGGAGGTTGAGAAGGAGAAGTGGCTTAAAGTAGGCAAACTGATGGAAATATTAGCAAATACTGCAGATCTGTACTGAGGGGGTTGCAGAGAAGACGAGAATGTGTGTGTGTGGGTGTTAGATTCTCACGGGACAGTGCTGCTGTTCAAATGTGCAATTCTTTCTATGAGTAAACTGTTTGTGTGTGTGTGTGTGTGTGTGTGTGTGTGTGTGTGTGTGTGTGTGTGTGTGTGTGTGTGTGTGTGTGTGCGGGTGTGTGTGTGTGTGTGTGTGTGTGTGTGTGTGTGTGTGTGTGTGTGTGTGTGTGTGTGTGTGTGTGGGTGTGTGTGTGTGTGTGTGTGTTAATGATGGTGGAGGAGCTCATGGGACCCCTCTAGCACTGCAGCAAGGGGGGGTGTGTGTGTGTGTGTGTGTGTGTGTGTGTTCTCCAGCCCCCACAGTACCAATGGGTCAAGCTTGCCCCCACCCTCCACTCACCCCCTCTGTTGCCATAGAAACACACCTTGAGTGAACCC
>PIJE02007879.1:5000-10000 GCA_002895965.2 Coryphaenoides rupestris | reverse complement strand
ACACACACACACACACACACACACACACACACACACACACACACACACACACACACACACACACACACACACACACTTAAGTGCACAGAGACACACAGAGGCAACATGTCCACGATATGTCCACATGGGCACTTGTGCACGCACACACACACCCACACACACACACACACACACACACACACACACACACGACACACACAGAGAGAGAGAGAGAGAGAGAGAGAGAGAGAGAGGGGAGGGGAGCTCCTGAATATTTTAGTAGATTTCGCATTCTTTTTTTCGTTTGTTTTATTCGTATTTTTTTATTTTTGGGGTTTTTTTCTTCCAAGGCACTTTACGACAAACACAAAAAAATGCGGGAAGAAAATAAGCGACGACAAAACAAGGTGGCACAGTGAGACGCGTAAAGCGGCGTTTCATTAGGAGGAAAAAAAAATATCCGACAAAGAATAAAAACAAGTCGTCGTTCGTCTCGGGGAACGGCGGGAGGGGTGAGGAACGCGCCAGCCGGGCGGCCGTTTCATAATTTCTATTTGACGACGTGCCAACCGCCACACACTGGCCTCTCACAGATTATATAAACCGAGCGTCTTCATTTAGAGGACATTTAAATAAAGACAAAAAATGTTGTTGTTGTTGTTGTTGTTGTTGTTGTTGTTGTTGTTGTTGTGTTGCAGTTATTTTGCAGCCCGGAGGTAATTGTCGCCGAAGCTCGCGCCGTTTGTAACGCCACACCGACCGACGCGAGCTCCCCCTCTCCCACGTTTTTTATTTTATTTTATTTGAGGTTTACAGATGGACGGACTGTGTCTAATCCGTCCTCATTTCGGTGCTTATTTGTTATATATTTTTTTTTGATTAACTGAACATTTGGACAGTTAAAGCGTAATTAATTAAATGTGAAGATACTTTATTTTTTTTATTGTAGTTAAGTACAATGTCTTGATTTAGATTTTTGTATTTGTTTGTCATCTCCTCTCTCTGTATTTTATTGGGACTTTATCTTTCACTTGGACACACACACACACGCACACACACACACGCACACACACAGAAACAAACACACACACTCAGACACACACACACACACACACACAAACAAAACACACACACACACACACACGGACACGACTGATTCATTTGGAGAGCTTCCAGCACTGTCTGGATCTGTCCTCGCCAGCGACAGCAACGGTTCCACAATCAATATTTACAACGTCCACTATTACTGAATACACACACACACACACACACGCACACACACACACACACACGCACACACAGACACACACTCACACACACACACACTGAACTAAACTTTTCATATCACATATCAAGTTTTAAAGGCTGATTCAGATATTGTGTATGTATAGATACTGTCTATAGATATTTTGCAATATTTATATCTCAAATTATCTCCAAATATCCCACTGTGCCAAAGCATCCCCCCCCCCTTCTCTCTCTCTCTCTCTCTCTCTCTCTCTCTCTCTCTCTCTCTCTCTCTCTCTCTCTCTCTCTCTCTCTCTCTTGATAGATAGACAGATAGATTTCTTTGTGTTTTTTGACAATTCGCTGGTTGGAGTTCCACAGTTGGGGTTCGGTAGCACAAATCCAGTATAACGGTCTGGTTAAGTTTGCTCTTTGATTCTGTGTCGGAGGCATGAAAGGGAATGAGTTAGCGCGTCGGCTTGTGTTGGAACACTTTGTTCTGTCGATTTAAGGCGCAACAGCAGAACAGTGCGTTCACTTTGTTACCACGTCGGGAAACACGAAAAAGAAAAGCGATTTTAAACGTTAAGTCACGCGAACATCGCAGAGAGAAAGAAAGAGAAAACCTTCACTGAGAATTAATAAGTGCCGGGAACGCGCCGAGGGTTCGACGATTCCGTCCGATTTTCGGTAGAACGGACTCACTCGCACCACCGCTCCAACCTGGGTAAAATCGTTAAAAAATGAAGAAAAACGTTGTTTTTAAAACCCCCCCAAAAAAAAGCTGAAGTGTATTCATAATACGCGTCCGTGAACATCAATGCTTTGTTTACTCAATGTGAAAAAAATACAAAGAAATATATATATATATATATATATATATTCTGTATATTACACAAGCGAGGTCAATATAATTGGCCGGTTAGTCCCCCATAGACACAGACACACACTAAAACACACACACACACACACACACACACACACACTGGTCATGCGATTGCACATCGCGTTGTCCAGTGGATTTCTGAGATGCCCGTAACTGTCTGTCTGCGAGGTGACACGTGTGCCTGTTAGCGCGCCGCTACGCGCTAACGCTAACAGCGGTTGGCGGCGGCGAGAGAGAAAACGGAAAGAGAGAGAGAGAGAGAGAGAGAGAGAGAGAGAGAGAGAGAGAGAAAAGAAATGAGAATCGCTTCACCGAGAGACCGGGACACCACGGATCAAAGTCCGGGTCGAAATAGCGATGAAAGACGCAAGATGGGTCGACAGGGAGGGAAGGAGACGAAAGTCGGCGCGCTTTTTGTGCTTCTTTCGGCGGCCATTATAGACTTTTTCTAGACTTTTTTTTGCAGACACAACACAAAGTACGTCAGGAAAGTGGGCAAGTCAGCCTGAGCGTGCTCATGTACAGTATGTGTGTACGGACGAGATTCAGAGGCGGAGAGCAAACAAACACACACATATTTTGGTCATTCATCTTGAAAATCCCACGTTTCAAAAATCGCAACCACAGCGGCAAACCTCTCTCTCTCTCTCTCTCTCTCTCTCTCTCTCTCTCTCTCTGTCAGAATCTGAATCTGTCTGAATCAGCTTTATCGGCCTTGGTTTTTACAGACAAGGAACGTGCTCATGTTATGCACGAAATTGGTGCATTAAACATTAAACATTAAACATTAAACATTAAACATTAAACATTAAACATTAAGCAGAGCGTAATAGTATAGAAATTCTAAAACATTGAAAGAATATGTGCGTATGAATGTGTTATTTATATAAGTGGTGTGAATGTTATGGCTTTGGAGGGCGGTGTACACATGTACTGTGTGTGTGTGTGTGTGTGTGTGTGTGTGTGTGTGTGTGTGTGTGTGTGTGAGCGTACAGACAGAGTGAGGGGGAACTCTATGGCTATGAAATCCATCGTGAAATATGATACTTGAACATAAATACCACGTGTGTGGCATTGTCTCAATGCACTGTAATTCACCGTCGACGGGGACGTAAAAACCCTGAGACTCATAAATCCAGCGATACAAATAAAAACCACAGAATGATGACTTTATGAGGATCACACTTTGTACGTATAGCGACGAACCATAACCCGAAGCAACCAGTTTAACCAGTGCCAGTGAAATACACTGTAGTGTGGCCCACGGTGGAAAGCATCGCTCGCTTGTGTGTGTGTGTGTGTGTGTGTGTGTGTGTGTGTGTGTGTGTGTGAGAGAGAGAGATTGAAGACCACCTGAAGACCCCCCCCACACACACACACACACGCACACACGCGCACACACGCGCACACACACACACACACACACACACACACACACACACACACACACCACACACACTCTCTCTCTCTCTCTCTCTCTCTCTCACACACACCTATACACACACACACACACACACACACACACAGACACACACAGACACACACACACACACACACACACACACACACACAAACACACACATGCTTGCAGGCTACAAGGGGCCCCCAGGAGCCCCCATGCTGAGATCAGACGAGAGACACGGAGGGACAACAAACCGAGACGACTCACCGGCGGTTTCAGCTGCAGCGCACCGTTGGCCCGGAGACGGACCCCGTAAACACACCAGCGAGGGCCCACGTATGACCCCTGACCCCTGACTCCTGGGTGAGAGATAGCACACCACACACACTCCGACAGCGCTGGACCACAGTCCGCAGCTGGTAACACACACACACACACACACGCACATACATACACACACACACACACACGGGCACATAAACGCACACACACACACTGAGAACGCAGTGTGTAGATCTTTACTGATCACGTTGCCGTCAATCCTCGATAAAAGTTCTCAAGATTCCAGATCCAAGATTCAAGATTCAATTCGATTTCTTTATCGCCATATGTAACAAGTACAATGGAATACTTACTCCCCATTCACTCCTGCAGTATTGTTCTAAACATACATTCTAAAAAAACTCTAAACAATGAGTAATAGTACCTAAGTAGATCTTTACTGATCACGTTGCCGTCAATCCTCGATAAAAGTTCTCAAGATTCCAGATCCAAGATTCAAGATTCAATTCGATTTCTTTATCGCCATATGTAACCAGTACAATGGAATACTTACTCCCCATTCACTCCTGCAGTATTGTTCTAAACATACATACTAAAAAAAACTCTAAACAATGAGTAATAGTACCTAAGTACAGTAAAACGTTTCCTTCTGAACAGTATTCTTGTAAACATAAATACGAAAACAACTCGGAAGAATCAGTAATATAGTACCTCATAAGTACGGTAAAAAGTCAAAGTGACAAGTAACGTAGTAATACTCTGTCTCCTGACTGAGTGACTGTTAGCGTCAATGGAAAACACACACACACACACACGTGTTCACACACCGAGAACAGCCGGAGGTGACAGCCAGGTGGTCTAGGAGCGGGGGTTATAGGTGATGGTGACGGTGGTCCTGCTCAGAAGAACACCCCCCCCGACACTTCGATCGACGCAGCGCGGGGAATCGAACCGGCAACCTTCCATCGTTTTTTTTTTTTTAAATATACCTGTCAGATCCATCAAGGGATTTCACAAACGGCCTCTTTGACGGCGGTAGCCGCGAAAAAGAAGAGAAATCACCGAAAAAAATAATAAATTGTGTCCTTCAAGGAAAACGTGTCTGAGAGGAACCGCCACTCCCCTCTCTCCTCGCCGCGTTTCGCCCGATTTCTAATTAAATTTGGAGATATCGGAGCATAAAATGAATTTATTAGCGGGTCGCTTCGTCAACATGGAATGTCG
>PIJE02007878.1:0-11600 GCA_002895965.2 Coryphaenoides rupestris | reverse complement strand
TGTGTGTGTGTGTGTGTGTGTGTGTGTGTGTGTGTGTGTGTGTGTGTGTGTGTGTGTGTGTGTGTGTGTGTGTGTGTGTGTGTGTGTGTGTGTTGTGCACGTGGACGGTGGTGTAGGCTGCTCATGATTGGTGTTTAGTGCTTGTTGTGCAAACCATAGATTGCTGCTGATTATAATTATGGGTTTCAAGGCCGCGTTAGCTTTGGGAGGAACATGGAGGACTCGATGTGTGTGTGCGTGCGTGTGTGCGTGCGTGTGTGCGTGTGTGTGTGCGTGCGTGTGTGTGCGTGTGCGTGCGCGTGCGTGTGTTAACTTTATCACCGTGGCTGTCGATTTGGACCTCCACTAATGGCACACACAGCTAGATTTCCAAGGCGCATATTGGAAATGGACGCGCGGATGTTTTAATTATTGTTAAACGTACGTCAAGCGCGAGAGTTGCGTGTAAACTAGTCAAGAGCACCGCGGTACGTCGGTGGAACCCGGTACCTCGCGGCGAGACACGGCACAGGTTCCTCCAGATGTGTTTCCGTTCCAATTAGAAGTGACTATCGAGGCACGATTCCGACGCGGATCCTCGCTTCACTTTCATTTTCATTTCCGAGGCGCTCGGCGGCCACGTTGTTGTTGTGTTCGTTCCCCCTCGGATAGACGATGTGTTGGACGGCGACGTGTGCGCCGGTGGCAGAATCGCCCGGTGTTACTTCATATTTAACTCAGATGTTTCATGCCGTTATCGATAAAAAAAAACATTTTACTCACCCTTTTAGCAGTGAAATGTGTAAAATGTTAGCTCGGGGACTGTTTTGCACACGGTGCCGTTAAGGGAGCACATGAGGGGGTTAAGCACCTGGCACAAGGACGCCCACAGGTAGACTTTGAGTCGGACATTGCGAAATCGCCGGACCGCTTCGACGATACACCCTCCAAATGCCTGCCTCCCGTTGCCCGGTGGTGATTACAGCCCGGTGGGTGTTGGTGGTGGGTGGTGGTGGTGGTGGTGGTGGTGGGTGGTGGTAGGTGGGTGTGGGGGATGGCTGTCGGGAATCCAGATGGAGAGGGAATCAGGCTAAAACCTGAAGCCTTGCTTTAATTGCAAATATCATCATCATTATCATAACATTAACACTTTCTAAAGCTGTGTGTGTGTGTGTGTGTGTGTGTGTGTGTGTGTGTGTGTGTGTGTGTGTGTGTGTGTGTGTAGGCATGTGTGTGTGTGTGTGTGTGTGTGTGTGTGTGTGTACCAGGGGGAGAGAGAGACACACACACATAAGCACAGTGTGTGTGTGTGTGTGTGTGTGTGTGTGTGTAGGCATGTGTGTGTGTGTGTGTGTGTGTGTGTGTACCAGGGGGGGAGAGAGACACACACACACAAGCACAGTGTGTGTGTGTGTGTGTGTGTGTGTGTGTGTGTGTGTGTGTGTGTGTGTATGTGTAGGCATGTGTGTGTGTGTGTGTGTGTGTGTGTGTGTGTACCAGGGGGAGAGAGACACACACACACACACACAAGCACAGTGTGTGTGTGTGTGTGTGTAGGCATGTGTGTGTGTGTGTGTGTGTGTGTGTGCTGGGGGGGGGGGGGGGTTCAGCCACGGGTAAAGTGTGTCAGTAGCTTTCTTCCTCTTAAGCCTCCTCTATGTGGTGAGTGGTGGTTTGTTCTCAGAGGGAAGGGCTTCTGTGTACCGAGTCCCTGGCGATGGGCAGCGGTGCCTCGATCCATTCCAGCTATTGAAGTAGCATCCACAGGGAACGGAGGGGTGGTGGTGGTGGCGGTGGCGGGGGGGGCGGCGGCGGCGGTGGTGGTGGTGGTGGTGTGAGTGGCGGGGCTGGGCGAGCGCACCAGAGGGAGGGTTTCTTTTTTTCGTTTTATTTCTTTCCTCCAGGATGACTCTGGGTAAAGTAAACTTTAGAATCGGCGGCGGTGGCGGCTGCTGCTGCCTCACGACCTCCTCTCCCGCAGGGCGGCGGCGGCGGCGGCGGCGGTGGCTGGTTGGTTGGTTGGTTGGTCGGTCGGGGAAACGCTGAAGAAGAAGAAGAAGAAGAAGAAGAAGAGGAAGAAGAAAGAGGAGGAGGAGGAGGATGCGGAGGAGGAGAAGAAGGTGGAGGAAGAGGCAGAGGAGGAGAAGAAGGTGGAGGAGGAAGAGGCAGAGGAGGAGAAGAAGGTGGAGGAGGAGGAGGAGGAGGAGGAAGAGGCAGAGGAGGAGAAGAAGGTGGAGGAGGAGGAGGAGGAGGAGGAGGAGGAGAAGAAGGCAGAGGAGGAGGATGAGGGTGGAGGAGAAGGGGCCCAGGGGAGGGGCCCAGGGGAGAGGGGGGGTGGGGGGTCATAGGTCAGATGCTGCATATCCGTCCTGGCCACGTCACGTCGGCCATGTCTGTTGCGTTTGCCGCTCGCGATCTGCGTGCTTTGTAATCGCTGACAGTAAGCACGTGATTACCGCAATTTCTCGCCGAACAAGATTATGCGTCTTGCATCTGATTACATTAACGGTGGATGTGTGTGTGCTTGTGTGTGTGTGCTTGTGTGTGTGTGTGTGTGTGTGTGTGTGTGTGTGTGTGTGTGTGTGTGTGTTAGTGCACACACCCTAGTCCCCGACTCCCAGCGTGTCTCAAAGCATTACAGCGAGATGGAAACAGGGGTGTGACGAGATGCTACCGTGTGTGTGTGTGTGTGTGTGTGTGTGTGTGTGTGTGTGTGTGTGTGTGTGCGTGCGTGTGTGTGTGTGTGTGCGTGTGTGTGTGTGTGCGTGTGTGCGTGCGTGTGCGTGAGAGCAGTGGGAGTACTTACATTGCAACTGTCACATCCTTCGGTGTTCGGTAGTTTGCAGGCGTGGGACGTATCTTCAGATCAATCAGCGGCGCTCGTGTTCACGGTTTGCGTGTGCGTTCCCGTGTCACGTGTGTGTGTACCGATACGCAGGTAAGACCGTTTTACGCCGGGGGGGGGGGGGGGGGGTGTCAAACATGCGGACCCGGGGGGGCCAGATGCGGCCCGCCGGCTCATCCAATCCGGGCCCGGGCGGGAGGCAATTTCATGAAATGGATCGCATGAATGGATGGATGGATTCAACATTCTGATTGATTTCTTCACTCCACTCGGTTGTAGTTCCGACAAATAACCACTAAGCTGCACTGGTTTTAAGAGATTCATTTGCATTTTTATGGTGGTTTTGCTCGTCCGGCCCTCGCTAAGTAGCATTGGGTCTGTTGCGGCCCTCAACCTGAAATGAGTTTGACAGCCCTGGTCTACGTAATCTGCATTAAAGGTACGATATGTAAGAATCAAGTGCATTCTGCTCTCTGATTCTAATCATAATTAAACCTAACACATTTAAAAAAAAGCTATGAAATATATATACATTTTAATTATCCACGCTTTCATGTCACTTCACTTTTCCTGTGAAATCCGACCCGACTCAAATATAAGAGAAATCATCCCAGAAGCTGTTCTACGCAACAGAGAGAGTCTGGGAAGCTCTCATGTTTTAACTTCAACCACAACCTGCTCACAAACTGGTGATTTATGCTGTAAAATCCTAACATGTAGTCCCGGAAACGGATTCATTATTCCTACATAAAGCACCTTACATTTTTTTCAATCTGGATTCAGTTTGTCCCTCGAACCCATCCCACATTAAAAGGTATTGTACACAATTAAATACATTATCAAAAGATAATGTATTCAAGGTATTTAGGTTAAAACAGCAACGGCCCCACAGTTAGGCCTATATAATGCGTGGGGGCCGTATGGAACAAATCAAGCTCGTTTTGGTTTCGGATGTCCACACGCAGACCGAAACTCAACTTGGCCGTGGGATAATTAAAGGTGCACTAAACTCCGGAGACAGAGAGTGGAGACGTCCAAGTCGAGTGTCGAGCGAAGATAGACGAGGCGGAAACTCCTCCCAACGGCAATACTTTACATCCTAGGGGACCGCAAGCTGCAGAGCCGCCTTAATCCATCTCAAAAGGTCGACTTTGTGATTCTACTTGCCATTCTCTCCGGCGTCTCCTCGCACCCCCGCGAGTCACGGATCCACCACAAGCGTGCCGGAAAACGACCAGAGATGCGTACGTCCGTCCATGCGAGGATAAAAGGCGATGCAGGCGCCCATCTGCATGAGATTAAAAAAAAGAGACTGAAGATGAAATGCCCACAAAGGCGGCGGTGAAGGCCGCGTCCGAGGAGACGGTGAATGCGTGACAGCGAGGAGGCTGTGCCGTTCCCAAAACCATCTCAGCTTGATTATTTGTCATTCGATTGTTCCTTTAATTATGTCGTTAAAAATGTTTGGCCTGCGCTACCCCATCTTGTAGCCAGCTTACTGAATCTACTGACGGACTAATGGGCTCCATCCCTTTTCTGATCGTTACTGATCAAATATTGCTCTCTCTCTCTCTGTCTCTGTCGCTCTGTCTCTCTCTGTCTCTCTCTCTCTCTCTCTCTCGCTCTCTTCGGGCCCCCGACCGCTCTCTCTCTCTCTCTGTCTCTGTCTCTGTCTCTGTCTCTCTCTCTCTCTCTCTCTCTCTCTCTCTCTCTCTCTCTCTCTCTCTCTCTCTCTCTCTCTCTCTCTCTCTCTCTCTCTCTGCAGGCCCCCGACTGCTCTCTGTCTCACTCTCCCTCTCTTTGGGCCCCCGACCGCTTGCTTGCTCTTTCTTTCTCTCTCTCGCTCTCTCTCTCTCTCTCTTCGGGCGCCCCCGACCGCTCTCTCTCTCTCTCTCTCTCTCTTCTCTCTCTCTCTCTCTCCGGGCCCCCGACCGCTCTCTCTCTCTCTCTCGCTCTGTCTCTCTGTCTCTCTGTCTCTGTCTCTGTCTCTGTCTCTCTGTCTCTCTCTCTGTCTCTGTCTCTGTCTCTGTCTCTCTCTCTCTCTCTCTCTCTCTTCTCTCTCTCTCTCTCTCTCTCTCTCTCTCTCTCTCTCTCTCTCTCTCTCTCTCTCTCTCTGTTACGAGCCCCAGTGTGCCACAGTGTGTCTATATACAGTATTTACGTCCACCTCCCTCCCGGAGCACGGGGCCTTGGGCTGTTGTCCTTGCCGCCGGAGGGCCGCTCCAGGCTGGCTCCAGCTGGCCGGCTCAGGCAGCCACAGACAGGTTGCTTGTGGAGGTTTCTGCGCTGCCCGCCCGCCCACCCCCCCCCCCCTGCCGCCGTCCTCCGCTCCGCTGGGCTCCACGATGACCTTCGCTGCCTATGAGGGGAGGGCTGGTGCTGGGAGGCTTTCTGTGTCCCTTCCGCTGGGTTGCCAGTGTGGCGATATCCCCCCCCCCCCGCTAGCGTCACAACAAAGAGGGGCTTCTGCTGGGCTCCTGCTCCACGACAGGACTTCCAGGCTGTTGATGGTCAATAAACCGGTTCATTGCAGAGTTTGTGGTTGTTTGAGGAGGAGCAGGTGGTAAACAACTCTCCTGTGTGTGTGTGTGTGTGTGTGTGTGTGTGTGTGTGTGTGTGTGTGTGTGTGTGTGTGTGTGTGTGTGTGTGTATGGTGATGATGGCTGGTTTAACAGCTGCCACTGATTAGCCTCAACCCCGGTGGTCTCTAGGCAGTCTAATCAGCCTGACGACTTGGGCCAGGTGAGGCTGCTTAAACCAGCCACCAAACACACCCCACACGCCACAGCTCACAAATCAGACTTTAGGTTAATGTCTCAAAGGGCACATATTACACCACCAGGTGTGTGAGGGTGATTAGCCATCGCGAGCCGTTTCACAATTGCCATGTGACTACCGTCTAGTGACATCACAAGTGGGGAATGTCCACCTAGATGTATGATGACTAGATCAGTCTACCAGCCAGCCTACCCAGTGGACTGTACTGTACTGTACTGTACTGTACTGTACTGTACTGTACTGTACCGACGGGTAAACTGATCGAGTCAACATACATCTAGGTGGACATTCCCACTTGTGATGTCACAATTGTCAAACAGGCTCGCAACGGCTAATCACACTCACACCCGGTGGCATAATAGGGGAACTTTAAGTCTGCAGGGTCAGAGACTAGGTCCAAGGTCGTTGTTTGGTCGGTGCACGTTGCCTTGCTGCACGTTGCCTTGCTGCACGTTGCCTTGCTGCACGTTGCCTTGCGTCTAATTCAATGAAAATGGTGTTTTAATCAATTGGCTACTTTCCCCTCATTAATTAACCGGCGGTGCCAACCTGCAAGTTGTTCTTTAGGATTTCAGATATAATTAAATAGCAATACGTACATGTTGCATTAAACTTTAATGCAATAATACTTGTTTTAAAATATTAAACCCCTGGATATGATCAACGAACACCTGCCTCATGGCTTTGCCCTCTCTCTCTCCTCCCCTCCCTCTCTCTCTCTTTCACACTCTCCCTCCTTTCTCCTTCATCTCTCTCTCTCTCTCTCTCTCTCTCTCTCTCTCTCTCTCTCTCTCTCTCTCTCTCTCTCTCTCTCTCTCTCTCTCTCTCTCTCTCTTTCTCCGTCTCTCCCTCCTTTCTCCTTCATCTCTCTCTCTCTCTCTCTTTCTCCGTCTCTCCCTCCTTTCTCCTTCATCTCTCTCTCTCTCTCTCTCTCTCTCTCTCTCTCTCTCTCTCTCCTCTCTCTTCTCCGTCTCTCCTTCCTTTCTCCTTCATCTCTCTCTCTCTCTCTCTCTCTCTCTCTCTCTCTCTCTCTCTCTCTCTCTCTCCCTCCCTCTCCCCCTCCCTCCCTCCCGCCAGGTCCTGACTGGTACCTGGTGCGGGTGGAGATGACGGTGACGGACGTGAACGACAACGTTCCGGTGTGGAGCATGGCGCCCGCGCCGTACCTGGCGGTGGTGGCGCCCGGCACCGCCCCGGGATCCCTGGTCTACCAGCTGCTGGCGCGCGACGACGACGGCGGAGACAACGGAGAGGTCGAGTTCTTCCTCTCTGACGGTAAGGACAGTTTCCAAGTCAGAATCGTGATCAGCATCAGCTTTATTGCGTTAGTTTTTACAAGCAAGGAATACGCTTTTGTAAAATTAGTGCATAACCTTGAACATCGTACAGAGCACTACTTAACTTGTCACTTTTTACTTTGACCTATTTTTTTTACTTATTGGGTGCTATATTACTAACTGTTTAGAGTTGTTTTAGTATTTATGTTTCTAAGATACTATAACTAATTGTTGTTTAGAGTTGTTTAGAATTTGTTCAGAAGAATACTGCCGGAGTGAATGGGGAGAAAGCATTCCATTGTACAAAGAAATCTTGAGAGTACAACAGAGCAAAAAAAACTAAAAAGAATAATATATATATATATATATATATAAAAAATATATTTAAAAAAACAATGAACAGGTGCAATTTACCGAAAGGATGTCATCACTATGGAGACTCACCCCTTCACCCCGGCATGGAAACTCTCCCATCATGAATTATCAAGGAAGGCAACCTTGGAATGGAAGGCAGACGGAAAAAAAAATAAGACAAAATACGGACAAAGAAGCTTGCGTCACACACAGCGGCGGAATAATAGATGGAAATTAAAACGGTAGAAAGAATAAAGCGACGTAAAATAGCGACGCACGTCCACGCCGATTGTTGAGCTCCGGTTGTCCTGAGCGACGCTAAATCGTGACAAATTAGGCATCGCACGTCCCTCTCTCTCTCTCTCTCTCTCTCTCTCTCTCTCTCTCTCTCTCTCTCTCTCTCTCTGGTTCTGTATCGCCCAAGGCTCTGCTGTTTAGACATGAGGTTCAATTAGACTGATGTTGTGAACGGGCGCTGGTGAGGTTGTTAGTTTGTGTGAATGACTCTCTCTCTCTCTCTCTCTCTCTCTCTCTCTCTCTCTCTCTCTCTCTCTGAGATGGAGGAGAAGGGGGGGAAGAAGGAAAATACCCCAGAGAACTTTTCAGGAGGAAAACGTTTGGATGTGTTTGGTTGTGTTTGATTATTTAATCGGCTTCCCGTCTGACTGATCAGTCCTCTCTGTGTACGTTCCCTGTGGAATTGTAGTGACAACCTAAAGAAATTACAATTATATCTTCTGCACGAAACATGACAGCCTTGTCATACTGTTTGAGATGAACTACTCTTTTACCTTCAAACTCTGTCATCTATCTATCTTTTATGCTCATCTTTATGACTCAAGAACCCTTGTTTGATTCATTTCTGTGTGTGTGTGTGTGTGTGTGTCTGTCTGTTTGACAGTATGAACCCGTCTCTCTTCGGATCAATTCCTATCTTCCCAATAAAACACACGTGTCTTGTATTGCGACGCGTCTATCCAGCCGACCGATGGGACGACACGCTCCTGCGCTGTCTGAACGAGCGCGACGACACGATGCCACATATTTAACACTGTACTCAAGGCCCATGTATGCAATATATGCAGTATATATATATATATATACAGTACAGTATATGAACGGATGAACCGGTTGGATATTTATCCAGCATTGAAACTGCCACACCTGGTGTCACGGCACGACAGGTGAAACGGGCTGTCGAGTGAACGACCCGGATACATTATTTAATACATACTGAACATGAACACTGTTGAATACTTTTGAAAGCCTCCGTAAAAAAATTTATTGAACGACGAGAGAGAGAGAGGAGAGAGAGAGAGAGAGAGAGAGAGAGAGAGAGAGAGAGAGAGCGAGAGAGAGCCACACCTGGCTGAGAGCGGGGGGCCGCTGCTGAGTGCGGTGGCCGGCCGATGCAGATGGTTTGCTGTTTGTATTCGCTGAAGAGCAAACCAAACAGACGCTCTTATCTTGTCCTCATAATGATGTCCCCCACGATACGGTAACACAGCAATCGAGGGCCCGATCGGAATCAACGAGATGCATCTTTGCTAAGGACAATAATGAGTGGGAAAATAGTTTTCGTTTTTTTTTTTTTTAATCTTATCCATCGAGCTAATTCCCTCTTAAAATCGGAATGTTGTTTGTGATGTGCTGGTCACAAGGCCAAAGTGGATGGGCATTATCGCAAATAATATTTCAGTTCGTGGCACACTCGTAAGCAAGGAGGATGGCATTCGATTCGACGATAATATGAAAATAATTGCCTGCTATAGATGTACTCTTAAATGACTTGTGTAATTGAATTCGAGCGTAATTGAATTATAAGCTTGTGGAAAAGACCAGCCAGAGCAGAGATTAGCTATTGGAATCTGAGTCATCCAGTAGTTATCTTTCATGTTGTTTCTTTGTTTTCTGTTGGTAGTGAAGCGATCGATTTTCCCCCAAAAAAATATGTTTGTAACGCCAAGAGATAAAAACAGCAAAAGTCCATTAGTGTGTTGACGGGATGTTCTAGGATGAGATCTTCCACCAGCCCCCCGTTCCTAAAACCCACCTTCCACCCGGCCGCTCGCTTCCCTTTCCTCCGTACTCTCACCGACTAAAGATAATACGGGTGGAGCGTTTGTGACTCCACCCACTGGTTCGCACACAACCGTTTTGAGGGTGTAGTTTTGCCTTCTGCAACGATCCACAACGATCCATATTTGGCACATTGACTGCCTCGCAGTAGACTATGGCCAAAACTCATTAGTGTTCAATCTTTAATCACTTTTTAATTCAATAAAACTGTCGAGTGGGATGCCTCAAAATACATAACATGGAGATATTAAAAAGAGACGTCTTGTATTATGGAGAATTGAATCATATTTGCTCCATTCACTTTGAATGGTGGTGGGTCTTTTTGTATCCGACCACCGCAAACCACCTACAGACCGTTAAGGGAACTACATGTTAGTCTCTACAGTGAGCCACCTACAGGTCGTGAGAGGAACTACATGTTAGTCTCTACAGTGAGCCACCTACAGACCGTTAGAGGAACTACATGTTAGTCTCTACAGTGAGCCACCTACAGACCGTTAGAGGAACTACATGTTAGTCTCTACAGTGAGCCACCTACAGACCGTTAGAGGAACTACATGTTAGTCTCTACAGTGAGCCACCTACAGACCGTTAGAGGAACTACATGTTAGTCTCTACAGTGAGCCACCTACAGACCGTTAGAGGAACTACATGTTAGTCTCTACAGTGAGCCACCTACAGACCGTTAGAGGAACTACATGTTAGTCTCTACAGTGAGCCACCTAACAGGACCGTTAGGGAACTACATGTTAGTCTCTACAGTGAGCCACCTACAGACCGTTGGAGAGGAACTACATGTTAGTCTCTACAGTGAGCCACCTACAGACGTAGAGGAACTACATGTTAGTCTCTACAGTGAGCCACCGACAGATCGTGAGAGGAACTACATGTTAGTCTCTACAGTGAGCCACCTACAGACCGTTAGAGGAACTACATGTTAGTCTCTACAGTGAGCCACCTACAGACCGTTAGAGGAACTACATGTTAGTCTCTACAGTGAGCCACCTACAGACCGTTAGAGGAACTACATGTTAGTCTCTACAGTGAGCGACCCCTAAAGCAAGATTTATGTTTGGGCGCTTTATGAGTTGCACAACGTATTCAATGTATGCTTCCATGAAAGGTTCTGTCCTGAAAGTCGTCTCCATGGTAACCAGACTATTCCTTCATCGAAAAATCGTACAGGCGGTGATATCGTCTAATTTGTTCGGCCAGTCTCTCATCTATACCTTCCATATTAACCAATTAAACGAATTCAACCAGTATGTTACCAAGGACGTCATCTAAAGTTATGTTACAGACCGAAAACATCAAGAAGGAAGTTAAAACTACAATCTCCATAGCGACGTTAAAACAATATAATATGTCACAAGAAAAGTGACGCGAAAAACGTAATTTCTTGAGACACTTCCACCGGGGCCTCACAAACCGGCGCTTGTTTTTGTGCGCCCCCTACAGGCGGGGACGGGCGCTTCGAGGTGGACCGTAAGAGTGGGCAGGTCCGCACCACGGGGCTGCCCCTCCAGCGAGACCGGGAGTACCTGCTGACGGTGGTGGCGGCGGACCGGCTGGGCAGCCGCAGCGCCCCCGCCGGCGTGTCGGTGGTGGCGGGCCCACGGCCGCCCCAGTTCTCCAACGCCTCGTTCACCATCGCCATACCGGAGAACACACCCGAGGGCCGCCCGTGAGTACACACACACACACACACACACACACGGGCACACACACACACACACACACACACACACACACACACACACACACACACACACACACACACACACACACGGGCACACAGGTGCAACACCACAGACACATCATGCACACACACACACATACATACACACACACACACAATGTGCATACACACACACACAACACGGCACACACACACACACACACACACGGGCACACAGGTGCATGCACACAGACACCGTACACACACACACACACACACACACACACACACGTACATACACACAAACACACACGTGCATACACACACACACAGACACACACACAGGCGCATACACACAGACACATGCATGCACACACGCACACGTACATTCACACACACACACACACACACACACTGTTGTTTACATACCCTCTGAGAGACACGGACATTTACACGTATCAAAGGGACAAACCTATTTACTATGTGCAGAGGCATGCATGCTGTTTAACTGGACACGCACACACACACACACACAGACACATACACACACACACACACACTGCATCCAAACAGCATAATTTCCAATAATCTTCCTGACAGGCCCAGCGTG